>JAQFXM010005231.1:0-15377 GCA_034693345.1 Entomobrya multifasciata | reverse complement strand
GTTCGTACACATGCACCAGTTAACACGCATTAAATTTTCACTGACTAATTGTTGAAACATTTTTGTTTGTAACGAGCACCAGGTATCCCACTTTATTCTATTCGGGGTGTGATATGTTATTTTTGTGCCATTGCCTGATGGACAAATAATATCACCAAGTTCGATCATTAACGGCAAATGATCGCTTGGCGTAATTGGAAACGGAATTGTTACATTGTTAACAAGTCCACCAGTGGCTATGCAGTGATCTGGCCATGACCTTGAGCCATTCCCAACGCTGCAAAACGTGTAGGTGTCTGTTGCAAGATGCTGGAGATCAGTTATAAACATGTCATTTTCACTGCAAATTTTCTCCAGCTGATCAAAATTTCGTTGGTTAGGGGACAAATTAAAATCACCTGTAATTACAACTGGTCCATCATGAGCACTAGCCACTAGCTGCTTGATGAATCCTATTTAAATACTTACATATTAAATCACTATTTTGGGCATTGTTACACGGAAGGTAAACATTCACTAATAACAGCTCCCCATAATCACTTCGCATTTTAACAAATAAAAACCTTGGATCATTTGCGTTCACTGAGAGCACTACATCTTTATATTTCGCCTTCATTATAATCGCAGTTCCTCCATATGGACGACCACGATTCATATTCGTCGCTTTCATTGACGATGATGTAATGCAGTAACAGTCAGGGAATAGAGATGATACAAGATTTTCTTCAAAATCAAAAAGCCAAGTTTCTTGTAAAAACAGAATGTCAAATTCAGGTCTCATAGAAGTGAGCCATGGTACATTCGTTTTAAAATTCTTACAGTTCCATGATATGACCTTCATGTTGATTTGAAAGTATTAGCAGGTTTCTTCATTGAGAAAGGTTTCACTAGCGCCCCTCTAACCCAAAGTTGTGGTTGAATAACGTCTGTAAAAAATTGATTGAGTTTTTGTTCATTCAGGAGAAAAGTAACTTTGAATGATTTATAGCTGTCGTGTCTTGATTTCAGTAATTCGACATTGTCGAGTTCGTAGTCACCAATTTTTGACTTGATATCCTCTTTGAGCTCTTCTGCTGTTGTTGTCGGAGTGTATCTGGTTACAAATAATGTTCCCTTTCGTGGCCTCTGAAATGGCGTCACAGTTTTTATATTGCTGTCTTGAGAATCTCCAACAACCATTATCGTCGGCTTCCTCTTCTTCTTTCGTTCCACTGTCTTCCATTTCCTCTCTTCAGCGTTCGTATCATGATGATCATTAAAATTTTGCATAGCTGCTATCTGGGAATATAGTGGAGTTTCCGGTCGAGAGGAGCCGTCCGGTTCGCTGGATCTATTAAAAATAGGTAGAGTAGGTTTTTTCCGCTGTTTTGACTTGATTTTAAGATTATTTATTATCCTGTAACATTCATAGATGTTTAGTTATGTTCATTGGTAATGCATGAAATTGCGTTCTGGTAGATTCATCTAAAAACATCGTCATTAAACTGTCTAAAATTTTAATTCGGAAAATTAAGTAAAATGCCGCATTTATAGACACTTTTCTCAAGCTATACGATTACTTCACGGCATGAAACAGTTGATCACTTCCGGTCTGGGACAATGTTTTATGACCACTTCATTTAGTAAATCACTTTTGCTCTCATATCACAACAATTATTCTACTATAAATCTCATTTCACATCTAGGCTTGACAAAAAAACATAAATCCAGTTTAAAATAATATCCACAAAGTTGGTTTTCAAAATGCATCACAAAATCTAAGATTTTATTTTTGCTAGATCGAATCATGAATGAACGAGGTTTTGAATTCCTAACAAAAAGTATAATATGTTATAAAGACCCATAATTCTTATAGTCAAGCTATAATTATAGAGATACTTAAAGTTACGTTTTCTTTGGCAGAATAAGATATCATATTTATCCAATTCACATTCTGAAAAAGTGAGCAGTACAAGAAATTTTCGAAGCGTGTGGACATGTTATGGTTCGAGAAATAAAATGTAGCATGTTCTCTTAAAACAAAATAGCTTTATACTCATTCATAGATTCGTAGATGTACCCTTTCATCCAATATTTTGATCTTATCTTCTTGATCTGTTGTTATTTATTTTAAAGGATCTCGGCGTAAAATTAATAAAATCAGAAGAGTATGATACTTGGTACTCATCAAAACTTAAACAAGAGCACAGTAACCACCTTCATTTTTATTCTGATGAAGGTATCAACCAAGAACATAATTGTTTTCCCTTTTTAGTATACTGTTCACCTCATGTCCTGTCATTCTGTAAATAAGTCTTCATGAATTAAACGAGGATGAGAACATGACCTGGTGCAAAGTCCCCATGCCCAAATTCAGGAAAATTATAATATAGAAATTCTAAGTAAAAAATTGTCTCTTGTCTCATTCATCATTTCGCGGATGTGTACGTTATAAAGCAAATAAATACTAAAACCATTGTTAAAAAGTAAAAAATAAAATTTAGTATATAAAGAACATGCACTTCACTTCATATGTTAATTTAACTTTAATTTTTCTAATGTTCATGTTTTTTTTACTTTATTTTATTGACAAGATTTTCTTATTGGCAACCTTTGTTTTTTATTGGCATTTCATGCTGTGTATAGGTATTTCATTCAATTCAGTGTGGCTCTTGTTCGCACAAAAGTTTCACATGAATTTGAGCTTAGCAGTAATAATGATACACATTTGCACTTTGAGTGGGAGTTAATTGCATGAGCACATCGTAGGCATCAAGTAGGATAAAACAGGTAGCTAACGAAGGGTTTAAGAAGCCCTTATACATCATTATTTTAAATGTAATATTGTCATACCTTTCCTCAATGTAGATGATATATATTCAAACTCATATATGTATCATGCCTAACTATTTTTTGATTTTGATATGATAAAGTGCACCAACGTTGCTGGTGTTGGTCTGTTGCACTTTTATGTTAAAAAGTCGCTGGCAAGATTTTAAATTCTATAACACTCATCATCATCAAAAAACACTTAAACCTCTTTTGAGCGTCAGTTTTACTATAAAAAAACTTTTCTAAATTAAACATTATAATATGGTACGTTATCATACAATTTTTGTATGTTTGTTTGTATATTTTAAGACCTGTAACGAGAATGATAAGTACTTATTGTTCTAGAGTTGTGAGTAGATTGCACTCTCAAAGATAAACATCAAAGGGTACAACACATCGTTAATATTTTGATACGTGTGTACGATTCAAAACGACTGCTTTTCACTTTTTTTATATTAATTTTCATATATCAACAAAACAACATAACACTTTGGCCGACCGGATATGCTACGTAATGATCATTTTATTAAGTTACAAACTGACATATGCACTACAATACCGATGCAGTGTCGACAATAGCTTATGATTGTTAAAAATTCCTGTTAATCAGTACACGTCTTGAGGTGGTAGGGGAAGGAAGAAAGGAAATATTTAATCCTCTGCCAAGTTTAATATACATGTTTACCGCATAATCTTAATTACTCATTTCCTTTCATTGAACCTCTCCCAAAACCGATGGGAAAAAATTAATTCAAACAAATAGTATTACTTAATAGGGAAGTATTACGAAAACAAATTGTTTTATAAGTTGTTTACCAAATGTCGAGCAAAATCGGATAGGTTAACATTTTTTTACAATTAGTCGACAATTGCTGCGGCTACTGTCATCCACTAAAAATGGCAGACGTAGATTTTTTTGTGTTTGTGTTTCTGTGCTGTTTAGTGTCAGTAACAGTTCCAAACGTAGAATGCTCAGAACTGAACCAAGTGTACGCATTTCCGCCGGCGTCAATGCAGGAGCATGAGCACCAGAACGCAACCGCAGAAACGACACAAACGTTCCATGCTGTCAAACCTCCAGAGATTCTACTGCGTCATACTTTGCTCGAAAGAAAAAATAATTTAAGCCAACCTGTGTCAAATCATTCTACCCAGAACAATGTTAAAACGGTGGATAAACATGCTGGCGTGAATCCACCAAATGGACAACATTATCCTTCTTCTTTTGCCTCCCAAATACCTGTGAATACAAATAATGCATTCAACCACCTTCGAACCACATTTGCATCATTGCCCCCATTGCAACCGAACCTGTCACGACCCCCTATGAGACGACAGGATAATTTCCATCCGAATCCAATTTCAAACGTAAATCCCAACCCCAACTTTCCTCCTCAACCACACATGGGACCCATACCAAATGGGACTGCTCTTCCTCCAACATTTCATCAAGGCAATAACTTTAACTCCTTTAATGAGGTGGAACAGTTTGCCAACTTTGTACCACTAGATTACGAAAACGGTCAAATGTCTGGCATAATTCCACCCCATAAAAGGGAAGCTCGAGGAAGAGGACCACCAACGAATCGCCGAAATGGACGTGGGCCTCCCCCTCCAAGACGTAACTCCACATCAACATTAAAAAATATCATTTCATCGTTTCATGAAAAAGTGTCACGGATGTTTTTAGGTTCAAGAAGGCGGGATTCAAAAAATATAAGACAGCCCTCACTTAACCAACAACATAACGATCAAAGTCGAATTGACTTTCGATTTAATCCATCAGAGGAGGCACGACATCAGAATGGTGAAAATCCAATGTCACCTCCTATTACCGATGATCACAGTTTCACAGCAGCTTTAAATACATTTGCTCAAATTCTCCAGCAAAATCAGTACATACCCATGCTAGGTGCACGCGAAAGAGTGCGCGCACTTTCTCAAGAAGAAAGTAAACATTTAGATAGCAGGCGAAGACGAGATCGTAATTCTGGAAGAGGCAGACGACCTGGTAGAAGGAGATATCCACGCAGGCGCAGACCGCATCACAGAGATCGTTATCCCTATGAAGAGGACGCACCAAAACATCATTACAACGACGAGGATGACCATTATGACGGTAAACATCGATTCCCTAAACATTTTGATGATGATTTCGCTCCTCATAAAGATCATGGTCCCCCATACAAATCATTTAAAGGTTTCAAGTCCTTTAAACCATGGAAGCCACGTTACGAGTCGTATGATGAAGACCACGAGGATCACTATCGCGGACACAAAGACAGTAATGCCCCTACCCGAAAACCTGCTTGGTACCCCGACAGTCAAGAAATGGGTCAATTTCGCCCCTCAGGTCAATATTTTGATAAGGCACCATCCCACCCCCGTCCAAAACATCACAACAAGTACAAAGAGTACAAAGAATACAGCCCAGAGTCTTACTATGAAGGTACCTCAGATACAGAGGGTTTGAAAACAATCAAGCCATACTATGGTGGTGTGGCCAAATTCAAGGATTGGGATGAAAAGAAGATGAAATTTCACAAAGTTGTTGATTACGATCACGGTGTAATCGGCGGCGTTGACCAATTCGGTAGTACAAGTTTAAAATCAAAGCCTTCTATTGTAAAAGATGATGATGCACGAATGCCAAAAATAATTATTAATCATCATCACAATTTACCCCCAGCTTCGACCGGAGCTAGTTATGTCCCAGGAGCATATCCCGCAAATGCTGTGCTGAGTTATACCCCACCAATTCATCATTTTCACGAGGACTTTTACTCAGGGCCAGGGCCTGGTGGAAGGAGAAACCGAAAGAAGCCAGATTACCCCAGATCCAATGAGTTTGCCGACTCTTTTATTGTGAATGACTATGGCAAACCTCCCCTTCCCAGTTTTGGCATGCCTCCTCCCGGATTTGGAGTCCATCCACATTCCCATCCCCAACACCACCCACCAGCTGGCCCACCCCCTCCTGGAGGAGCCAATCCCCACATGGTATTCGACCATTTTGCGCGTAATATGCCTTCTCATTTTATGCAGGGCAAGTTACCAAACCCTAATATGAACCAAGGACCTTTTGGTCCTCATGCTCATCCCGGCCCTCATGGTCACCCAGGGCCTCATGCTCATCCAGGTCCTCCCCCTCCCGTAAGTTTCTCTAATTCCCATTTTCCAGGAGGACCCGCCCATTTCCCTAATCATGCCCCAGGCTTTCCTCCAATGGGACATCCCTCAGACTCCATGGATCCATTTGGAAAACCCATAGCTAGTCAAATGGGAAGTTTCAATGACATGCCCGAACCTCATTTTCATCCCCAATCTGGGCATCCTGAACATTTCGAAGGACCACCACCGCCACCAGGGCTTTTTAATGAGCCACCCCCAGGTGGGCCAACATTAGGGTCTTTTAATGAAATGCACTCAGGAAGACCACCTCTACCCGACGCTTCACCTTTCCCATCAACAAATGAACAACATCATAATTCACCCGAGTTTATTCCTCCTTTCACACCAGTGCCAACACATCAAGACGCCATTCCACCAACTCAAGGGCCAATCACACCAGCATCTAAAGAATCATTTTTCAGAATGAAGTCTCCCCGTCCAAAAGTACCCTCAAAATTTAAATTAACCCTAACAAAATCGCTAAACGCAGGATTTGATATACCAGATAAACTCACTAATCATCCCCTCGCTCAAAAGAAGCCTACTCCCATGATGAACTATTTTGACATTGGGGTTCCTGACAGAGAGCATTACAAGAAAAAACAGCAGCGGAATAAGGACAACAATTCTCAAGGAAGTAGTAGGGAAGATCACCGTTCCGGTAAACAATCCACACTACCTTCAATAAACAACAGAAACAAAGTGGAGTCAGGTGAATTCAACTATTCTACATTGCCCGAAAACTGGAACAATTATCGACCAGACCCATCCCATAAAAAGCTTCCCAGTCTAACTCATGACTCTTCAGAAATTGGTTCCTCAAGAATGTACAAGATTAGATCAGCATTAAATCCGAAAGGTATAATGAACGCGATAATAAATAGGTTTCCCCGTGTCAGACCAGGAGAGAAAGGGACTGGGAGGGCACACACAAAATTCACTCCTTTTGACGCTGTGTCAAGAGAAGACGTGAGTTCATCGACAAGCAGAAGAAGGAGAAAGTCTACAAAAGCACCAGCCTCCATTCAGGACATAATTGACAGTGACAGTAGTAATCATAACAAGGTGGTGTCTCTGTCAGATGATGAACTGAGTAATAACGGTGATCCTCACGAGGGAGGAGCTTCGTCATCATCCCCAGTAATTATAGTGGGAAGAGGTCATGCAAAAAAGCGAAAAGTAGCAAAAGCAAGAAAAGGAGGCAGTAATGAAATGCAAACAGAGATGCCATTTAATGGGGAAGTTGACGATGATGTTCTTCTAGGTATGCATAACATTAATATTCCCGTGCAGGCAGAAATTAGAATGGGTGAAGTGCAAGACGACGATGTGAAGAAGAAAAAATGAAAAGTAAAAAAGTGAGAGTATTTTAAATTATAGGAATTAACCTTAATTTTAGTGTGCACAACCACAACAGACAGAAACACACAATGTAAATACTGCGCTTTGAAAAAAGGTTAACGAGTCTAAAACAACACTTGCTTCATCGCTGCCCTAGTGTAAATAAAATGGTAGTTCTGATTCAGGACATTTAAGGTCCTTTGAAAAGACTTCAGGTCCCTGGCTTCATTGCAGTTTCTTTTAACTTCCAGTAATATAGTACATGCATAAATCAAAACGAAGATTTTTTTAAATTAAAAATTATAGCTGTTTTGCGTGCATACAAATTCTAATCAGTCAACATTTGGATTCAGTAGTGATGCTCTCAACCTGAGATTAGTCTTTTCAAGGGGTCTTTTAAAGGGCCAAACACTGAGCCATGAATGTGAACTGAATATGACCAGTTAAGTGAATATGAATATGGAAAAAGTATTAACGTAAGCTTAATGACCAACAAAAACTTCTATTTAAGTTAATTAACCAATATTGTACATTCACGACAATAGTTTTACTTTTTTAAGTAAAAAATATGCTAATATCATGCCTAGACGCAAATGCGCATCTAATTAATTAGTGGAGTTAAATTATATGTTTATATGTATGTATCATTTATACTGTAAGTTATTCTTGTTGATCTTTATATTGTTTTTGTTACTTTTATTTTGTGTGTTGGGGATGAACTTATTGTGGTGCTCTGTATATTTTATCTGATAACGCTTATTACACGACAGTAATCATCGTGTGAATTCATAGTATTATCTATCTGTGGTGTTCTTTATATATATTCAAGACGTGTATGAAAAGGGGATTGTCAAACTCATTAAAGTAAATAAAATGCTATCTTCTTAACGGATTGCTCATATTCTCGAAATACTCTAATTTAAAACTTTTTTTCTTGCAAAATGCATCTATGAATCATTTGTTTTTAAATGTAGTATTAACACAAGAGTAGTACCATTTCTTGGCGTCAAATTTAATAAACAGCTTATCGGTATTTTATTTTTATTTTTAGAAAATCTCAAAATTCCACAATAATAGGGATATATACAGCGATAAAATTAAATCGCTTCATCATCCATCATTTTTTTAGGATTGGCCTTCAATTTTTGGCCAATCTGTAAGGTTAAAAGAGTGCACAAAGTTCATATACCTGTTTAATTACATGAAACATTGACCATGAAAAAACAAAGATTGAAATATACTATTTTGAAGCAATCATTATATTCTCTTCTGGTGCATTCTAATTGCATTTAAACTCTTGTTGCTTCATTTATTAAAGTATGTTATTTTTTATCGCTGACAAGGCGTGATATTGAAAGCAAAACATTTTTTATAACCTTGTGTTTCGATAAATACTTACCATGTAATTAATTAGTCTATATTGGGATAATAATGTGAAGTTTAATTAATATTGATATGTAAGTTGCATAATATTAATCATATGATAAAGCTATAGAGGTTCACGACTCACTTGCCATTCGCTCATTTACAAATTTTTAATTTCACTAAACTCATTTGAACTAATTGAATGCGTGCTAAACACGTTGTCTGATTTAAAGAAGCATGTAAACTTTTATGATATGGTTTACAAAAAATAATACAAAACAATGTTGGATCTCTGTGATATGATATCTTTCATCGCTAACGTCGTTTTTTGCCCTGCCCCAGTGAGGTTTTCCATCTTTTCCTCGTACATTGTTGCATAAAACATAATGTTATATCATATATAATTATTTCCTTCTAAACGAAGCTCAAATCAAATAGTTTTCAAAATATAACGATGTAATATATGTACTGATTATCTAACAATTTTTAACCAAGACAAACATCAAAAGATTGAAAATATGCGCGGCGTAGGCTTTTCGAACATAAATTAAACAGTGATGTTTGCTTGATAACTCGGCCAAACAACTTAACCGTGACCATTCATCAAATCTGCGTTAATTAATGTGTCGAGAAAGTAAAAAATAACAATCATCACGCTACTAACTACTGTTGAGTTAAGTTTAGGGTTCAGCCCTTAGCTGTTCGTGATCAACTCATGTCAAAATGTATGAGCCGTGTGGAGATTATTGGGCATCAAAAAGTAATAAGATTTAAAATACTGATAAATATCTACTTTGCAATTTGCAATAAATCATAATCATTGATGCTCAGGATGAGGGGTCGGGTGGTCGCCATGCTACGTTTTCAGTGATTCCCACCAGGTGGCATGTATACATAGATAATTTTTTCTGCTTCCCATTCATCCATTCACTCACCGCAAACTTTTCTTTAGGAAGAAACGGTAACCATTAAGTTTCAAAACTTTGTTGGGTCTTAGCATATTTTCGCATTGTTCCTTTATCTAAGATGTCCCATCATACTCATCAGACTCTGCCGACTGCACAGTCAGGTTATGAAAGTAGCGAGGATGAAAATGAGGAATCAGAGGAGCAAGAACAGCAAGATGAAGATTATGAAGAGGTTCCTGGTGAATTTGAAGATGAATATGAGCACGAAGAAGAAAACTGGTACATTGAGACACCTGGGCAATCCAGACGTTCCTTTTCCACAAGGTCAAGCGTTGCCAATTCACTAGCTTCCTTTGAATCACGTCACCGATTCATGAGAAAATCTATCAAAAAGAGTATAATTAGTGCATTAATGTCAGATGAAGAAGATATCGAATATAATGACGATCAAGATCTCGCCGACTCACTACCTGATGACATTGCCATCACTTTGCTGGAGTACTGGCAGCAAATGGATGAAGCATATCTTCCTCTAGAAGAAAATTCATTACAATTCATCACTAAAACTCATAAGAAGTTAATTAATTATCCCAGCACTTTTGAAGGTGAATTTTTAAAACAACTTGATGAGCCCGACAAACGAACAGAAATTGCGGAAGGATTTAAAGCTGACTTTAATCGCCTTCCCGCTGCCACTCGGATTACTGATCAAACCAAAGAAATTTTAAATACACGAGTAAGCGAGCTAACTGTAAAGCTAGAAGGCATCACTGAAGAAAAGTTTGCAAAATCTAAAAGGAATGCATATAAGATCCTGTCAAAAAGTTCTCTTACGAAGGATTCTGAAAAATTAGCAAAATTATTTGGGATTATCCTTCAAGCGGAGACAGATCGATTTGCTGACACAATAAAGTTTATAAATGAACACTATTACAAGACTATAGCCATGGACCTGGGAATGCCGAATAAAGTTAGATGGAAAGAAATAATAGATATTGGCTTGATAAAGAAAAAGTTTATTTGTCAACACTACATGGAAAAGTGTTGTTCGCTCAGAGAAGATAACGAATCCGACTCGTGGAAAGAAACAGAAAACGAACAGAGTAGTAGTGACTCTGATATATGTGGTGGAGGGTACAGAGGAGAAGATCTTGCCATGGTTTGTGAAGATGATGAGGAGTCTACACCAAGTGAGGAGTTATCTGTTAACTCCTTGTTTAACTTGAATGGTGGCGAGGATGAGGAAATGGACTTTGGGGACGAAACAAAAATGAACGGGGAAATGAAAATATCACTTGAATTTGACAATGAAGAGTTTTTGGGCGAAGGGGGATGGGATCCTTATCCACCTCAGGTGCGAATTAGCGAGGAGAGCGGTGAAACAGGAGAAAGATCGAATGAAAGTAGAAACACGGCGCAGGAAACTCCTGAATCGCCGGAGACTCGAGCTTCTCGGACCGCGAGCGCATTGCAAGAAACTTCTAAAAGAGAATCTTCAAAAGACGAGGGCGAAACAACTGAAAAAAATGAAAATACACTTGCTCCACCTAAAGTAGCATCTCAGGGTAGAGCCAGTAAAAGTAAAAGTAGAAACTCCAAAGATAAATCAGAACGTAAAAGGGAACGACCTTCCAAAAGCGAGAGATTAAGAAAGAAGTCTAGTCAGAATAGAAGCATTCGAAAATCAAAACAGAAAGTTGAGAGTGAGAAAGAAGATGAGGAAGAGGAGGAAGATGAAGACGAGGAAGAAGAATATCCGGAAGAATATACTGAGGAATTGGATATGGAAGAAGTGGAGGTAAAAAACCCAGAGTATTATGAAGATGAGGAGTACCCAGGAGAGTTTTGGGAAGGGGAAGGATATGGCGTTGGCCGTTATTCGACAGGACAGAAAAGAGAGTCTGTTAAATTTGATGATAACAAATCATACATTAGAGACTTCTTTTACGACAGTGATCCATCCAAACAAACAGACAAGAGTAAGGTGGAACAAGGGCCTGTGGAATGCAAGGATGAAGGTTACTTTGATGAGGATGAGGTGTATGATGATGAGGATGTGTTTTATGACAGGGAGGAATTCTTTGAAAAGGAATGGGATGTGAAGAACACTAAAGTTCAATGTGTCCCAGAACCAAAATATTTGCATTTTGCAATTTTTGGGAGAGAAGATGATAAAAGTGATTGCGGTGGGATGTCATTACTGAACAGGTTGCTAATGAAATGGACAGTTCAACAAGGAAGTGTGGAAACATTGGAAGAAGAAGAAGAAACTGAGACAAAAGAAGAAGAGTCTGTTGAAACTGAAATTTTTGAGGTGGAAGAGGAGGATCAAGAGGTGGAACCAGAGGAGGACGAGGAAGATGAAGAAGAAGAGATTGATGGGCAAGAAGAGGAGGATGAGGAAGGGGAAGGGGACAATGAAGAAGGGACGGAAGAAGGAAACAGCGAAACTAGAATTGTAGAAAAACGCCAGTCGAATTCCACTAATGAGCGTCTCACCCCAACCTCTCCCCAGGAAACCAAAACCATTTTTGAAAAATCGACTGCAAAGTTGGGTGGTGGAGATGCACATATTCACCCCTCAATAATGGAATTTTCTGATGACCTTGGCCTTTTAAAGCTACATCCTCATCTGAATGACGACAAGACTACTTATGAAAATAATGACAATTCCAAAAAGGAAACGGTTAGTATAGCACAAAAGAGACCACTGCTAGAAATCTTTGTTAGCTTGCATGATGAAATATGGAGGGGGTTTGAAATCGCATTTAGGGAGGCTAGAACTAACATTGATAAGGTTGGAACTTTAAAACACGAATATACATAACTCAGTCCACTTAATGCTACGGCAAAATTAAAACTCGTCATGTCCATTAAATTAGGTAACTAAATCTTTGAAACAAGTGGTCCAGAGCTCCCATCCAAAAGACGAGCCTAGAGACCCATGTGAGGAGGAGGCTGATCTTAATGAGTTAATATTACGAGGAGAAGCGATAAAAGCAAAATATAAAAAGGCCCCAGCTCCAGTGGCATCAAAAGTTCAAAAACGAGTTCATTTGAAAGAAAGTATTGATGTGGACGAGGAAGATGTGTCGAAAGAAGTAGAAATGGAATCATCTCCAGATCAGGAAGATGAGAATGAAGAAGAAGAAGATGTAGAGGGAAGTCACAAATCCAGTGTTGCAGAATTACTTACCCTCCAGCAGCAGACAAGCAAAACAAGTGGCGAGGAAACGGAAAATGTTGATAGTACAAATGAAGGACAGGAAAAGAAAACAAGCTTGGCTGGTTCCGAAAATCGTAGTGACAAAAATAAGAAAAGGGTTAGCATTGAAGATAACATGACAATGGCGAAGAAATCAGTTCTGGCACAGGGTGAAACAGGTACGGTTTCAACTGCTAATACTGATAAAAAGATAAATGGGGAGGAATCAGGAACCAGTGCAAATGAGGAAAAGGGGGAAGAAAATGAGAGGAAAAATAGCAATGTTGACTCTCAACTAGACGATACTGAAAAAGGATCTACTGATATTATTGGTGATTCAAACTCTCCGCAAAGTGATCAGAAAACGGAATCTTCTGAAAGAACCAAATCAGCGTACCTTGAGAGAATTCCTGGTGAAACGAATTTAAGACTACCGGATTCCCCTGAACCTAGTCCGGAGGAGAAAAAAATATTGAAAAAGGCCAAACATGCTTTACTCAAGTCGAAATTACTAAACTGGGAAAAGACACTTGAGGTGGAAGGTAAATGCGTATGAAGTTTTGTATAAATATTTCGAAATAAATGTAAATTCAATTTTTAAATATTTTACATTCCTTTTTACAATTTTCAGCTGAACGACTTGCCAGACAATTGGCATTCATCGAGTATCATGCTCAGACTCAGTTTAGTTTATTGAAACATCTTCCAATTAATGTTTGGGAGAAATCAAAAACTCGATCAACTGATGTTTACATGGAAGAGCTAAAACGGTACATGATATTCAGACACGAAAAATAAAAATTCAAGGCTTCTAAAAAAAGTATTAATTCAATTGAATTTCTAATAACTCTGTTTTAAATTCATTTGTGCGCAGTGATAAGGAAATTGGAGAAGTTTTCAAAATGGCTGTTCAGGATGGCAGTCGTTTGTATGGAAAATTTTATGTTGACCGATATGACTTGAAACTTCTTCTGAACAATGAACCACCACCAATACCGCTAAAATATACTGATGAATTTCATTCGGGGGAGATACAGAGTCCAGAATCAAGGAAGTCAAGGAGGGTACAAACTTTTGATTATGAAGAATAGAGTGCCTTGATTTTATTACATGTATTAAAATAATATCTGAATGTAAGCTCAATAAACAAGTCATGACAAGTCATGAAAATGAGTACGTAGATGAATGTATGTATACGTATCGCGTTTTTCTTTGCATCGAATTGGAGCAATGTGTGACGAGTCATAAACTTAACCAATTTTTCTGACGAAATAGAAAAATTAAACCTGCAGTTCCTTGACAAACGTTGATGTACATTGACTCCTCTATCGAAATATGCAATAAAACATTCGTTCATAAGTCAACAGGTGACCTGTTTGACCCTGCTGTCCCGAGGGGGTTTGACCCCGGAAGCTGAAAATTTCTAGCGACCTAAAAATATCGTTCCTAAACAACCCTATGTCGATAAGCAGGGCGCCAAAGGAATAAAGAGACTTAACCAAAGCTTGAGTACCTGTAAAAACTGGGGTTTATCTCTCCCTGCCATGAAAAATTATGTCTTTGAAGAATGCATTTAAGGACTTGCTGAAATCAAACAAGGAGGCATTCTTTGAAGAAATTGATGACAACATCTCAGCTAATACTAACCACTTGGTATTCTGGAAAGCGGTCAAGTCGCTCAACAACAGAAAATGTTACTTTTTGACATGAATATAGAGTTTTGGGAGGATTTCTACGACTCCTTTCTCCCTTCGAAAGAAAATGACAGCACAGTGTTCTCTGGCGTCCCCCATCCAATGTTTGACTGTATTACTGGTCGTGAAGAAGTGCTTTTCTCAATACAAAGCCTGAAATTAGGAAAAAGTCCTGATAGAGACATCATTAGGAATTAATTCCTTAAATACGTTAATTGACAATGCAGGAACGTTTTTTGGACTATTAAGGATCGTTTGTGTGACTATTAAGAAACGTTTGTTTGAGTATTTAGGACGCGTTTCTTTGGCTATTTAGGAGTGTTTACTTGACTATTTACGAGTGTTTATTTGACTATTTACGAGTGTTTATTTGACTATTTAGGAGTGTTAACTTGACTATTTTGGAGCGTTTACTTGACTATTTAGGAGCGTTTACTTGACTATTTAGGAGCGTTTACTTGACTATTTAGGAGTGTTTACTTCACTATTTGAGCGCTTGTGTTTGACTATTTAGGAAGGTTTGTTGGACTATTAAGAAACGTGTGTTTGACTATTCCGGAGCGTCTGTTTGACTAGGAGCCTTTTACTTGAATATTTGGGAGCGTTTGTGTGACTATTCAGGAACGTTTAATGGACTATTTATAATGTTTGTTTGACTTTTAACGAACGTTTCTTTGACTACTAAGGAACTTTAATTGACTAGTTAAGAATGTTTGTTTGGCCATTAAGGAACGTATGTTTTACTATTAAGGAACTATTGTTTGACTATTTAAGAACGTTTGGTTGACTATTTAGGAACGTTTGTTTGACTATTTAGGAACGTTTGTTTGACTATTTAGGAACGTTTGTTTGACTATTTAGGAACGTTTGTTTGACTATTTA
>JAQFXM010005230.1:0-15379 GCA_034693345.1 Entomobrya multifasciata | reverse complement strand
ACATGCCAATGATTTGGTACAGTTTTAAGTTAGACTCTTACCTATAAAATGATGTAAGGTAGAGTTTGTTTGGACCATTTATTGATAAGTTATTAGCGATCAAAGGTGCGCAAGAACTTTTGGGACCGACTATGTACATACACTTAAACGTAAATGCTCTTAAACTTATTAACTTTGTCTTGTAAAAACGGTTTTTTGCTAAAATCTCTTGCCCTCCTCGTGCTAGTGCATAAAGAAATAAGTGCTTTAAATTGCTGACGCTCGCAAGATTAAATGATGTAAACGAAATCATTGAGAACAGTGTTTTTTCTGTTTGAATTGTTTTACTTATATTAAAATGGAAAAATTTGTGACTACATAGTACAAATGACAAAAATATTGAACCATGCATTTATCATGTAAACCTTTACCATGCAGTTACTTGACTATGGGATAAGGTATGAATATGAAATATAGATATAATAATGAAAAATTAAGTACGAAGCTGAGATAATTTAACACTTTTATCGAGACGCACTGACACAAAGCGCCAGGATAACATGCCCACGTCGATCAACTTCCCGTTGCAGGGATCCAGTCTTTTTCATTTCCGCACGCAACTCCTCTGTTAGCATGTGAACTTGGTTTTTAAGATGAATATCATTTTGTACTAGCTTTTCCATTTCTTGTTCGTTTTTGATCCTGTTTATTTTACATTTGATTGCACGTAGGACACTATTCCTCTCCTCCGCAGTCGCACAGTCTTCAAGTTTCAATTTATATTTTGGAGTAGGTTTTGCCTTAGTGATTTTGCACTGCTTACGTTGCTTTGGTTTACGAGTCTTTTTGGCGACTAAAACTGCACGCTCTGATTGCTGTGACAATTGTGAAGTAGTAGTGGCAGCAGGAATAGCTGTTGGAAGTGATGGTAAGGATAGGGATGTTGGTAGCTGACATGGTGGGGCCGCAAATGGAAGACGTAAGAATTTCCTTTCATCCTTCTTACCACAATCCAAGTGTAAATTTAAAGGCGGTTTTGACATCTCTGCGCCTTCTGTTGACTCAAGCATGATCTCTATGGAAGATGGGTAAAATAGCGAAATATCCATCAAGGAATCGTCAAAGCTGCTACTACCCTCCAACTAAAAGTGTTACAAAATATAATGCAGTCACAACAAAACTCGGTGAATCGCTTTGTATGATGAACTCCACGGAAGAAATATTTTACTTCGTTTCGTGCACCTTCATTTTTATCGATCTTTGATTTAAATTAATTAAGTAATGTTCTTTTAGTTATCTAATAAGTGTTCAAAAGTATTAACACAATGTAAATATTAATATGGAAAGTTTACCTTTTTTAAGAGGAGAAATACGGTACAAAGTTCGTTTTTCGCCTTATTTATTTAATAATTAGTGATTAAAATTCAACCACGCATAAAAAGAAAAGAAAGACGTGTCTCAGAAGTTGTAAAATGGAGTCTTCTAGATGCCACGGCGATGGCAAATATGGCACAAAAAGAACACCATACCAAAAAAAAAAATTGATACACATCAGATACGATTCACGATCATGATCATGACTATGACACAAATAACTTCCCATGTTATTGCTAACAATGCATGAATTTTGTTATTTACTACCACAGAATAACTTAACATTGTTATGCGAAGATACTCTCTCTCTCAATCGGATTTAAGGGGTCAAAGAAAACATTGGCTACTGTGTGACCATTTTCCATGGTTATCCCCGATGATCATCGCCCAACCACCCCAAATATTATTGAAACAAGTAATCTATGTAACACAAACACACAGTTATGGCAAATAACTTTTGTCAATACCATCATACTCATAATATATTTCATACTCTTGCGATTGAGAAGTACAATTTAGCATGTAGAAATCTTTCTCTGCATTTACTCTACTACTAGTAGCATATTGGCGTGGGGGGTTTTATGCTGACTAAATGTACATGGCTCCGAAAAACATTCATTATGCACTTATTGTACTTTTTATATTCGCAGGGAAAATATCTGTGAGTCGCCATTTAGTTTACATGCAATAATACCGGGAGATTGTACTAAGCAAGATTGATTTTGTGCTCTTTGTTGCCACAACGCAAAACGCAACACGGTGACGGTAGGGCATCCTTGAGAGATGTTTTGCTCCTGTCCTGAGTAAAATGCTCATCTGAACGCAACATGCAACAAGCAGTCAAGACAAATCTTGAAAGCTTAAAAGTTAACTTTGATTTTGAAACTTGTTTAGTTTTTAACTTTTAAGACTGTTGGAGTTGATTGATAGCATCATAACAATTCCCCTTTTAGAATGCATCACTGAACTTTAAGGTCACAAACAAAACGAAACAATTATGCCATATTTGCCGTCAATTAAAATTTAAATTGCTTGCACACCATGCGCAAACACCACCCAACTGATTATTTCTGTTTTTAAGAGGCGTTGTCTGTTTTTTGCATTTAATCATAAATTCAAGGCATCTGCTTGTGAAGCAGCAATTAATGAAACATTTAGTGAGATTTAGTGAGAACATATTATGACATTCATTCTGCGACAACATGGAACACACACATAACACTGATACTAGTAGTTGTGTAGACATGGAAATATTTTTCTCAAGCAAGGTAGCCTGTAATCAGCGCTAACTGATTTATTGAATCAATTATTTACGTAAAATCAGAGGTATTGTGTTTTTATGACAGAAGGTGAGTTATGATATAAGGTAAAAATGTCATTCGTCATGTCAATTTCATAAGCATAGTCATGAAAAACTATATTTCTCGTAATAACTATAATAGAAAGTCTTAGAAAAAATATTAGCTTGGATTGAACATAACATGCGATTTTGCCATTCTATTGTAATAATCTCTGATGTAAAGAAAATAAGTGGGTGTCACTTTGCACAAGTAAGAAAGAATAAAACGTATTAGCCATGAAAATTAATTTGACAGTTTTGTTTTATTCGTTACTCATAAAAATCACAAATCCTTCATTAAAATTGTATCAAAATTTTTGTAAACATTATTGATATAAAATATATAACAAACATTTGTGTAATTAGTTAGTTTTAAATGGATTTTGATGAACATTTGGGTTAAACTTTTCATTCATATATAAATATACATACATATAATTTGCTTGTTAATTCTTTCGGTTGAGTTACGGTCAAAAAAGACTTCATTAAGAACTGGAGGTATTTACTTTTGGTCTTCATCCAATGATAATTGATAATAGGTCTAGGGACAAATGGGGTTGGAATATTTTCATTCACCTGCATGTCGTGAATTTGAAGGTCGATGATCCCTGTTGTACTCAACAAGCATGAGCTCATTACAAATGGCCCACTTGGAATTATCGTGGTTTGGACCAAAGGATGTTTGCAGAATGTATTGGGGTGGTCCATGAGGATACCTGTATTGAGCATACTCAGCAACGACCAAAGGACCAATGTAAGTGCGCATATGCGGGGAGTACATCCAAACACGGCTGCCAATCGGGAATTTATGGGGAATCCGGAAGGCTTCATCGTTGAAGTTTCGGCGTTCCCCAGGAACACGTATCATGGGCTCGGGTGGAAGATCAGCTCGGTTTGGAGATGGCGGTGGTGAGAAAGCTGGCGGTGGAACCATCTTGTATTCGAGGTGAACCCTTTACTGGAGTGCCTGAGTTTGTTTCCACAATATTAAAAGAAATACCTATTTAATTTAATTGGACCGTAAATTACAAAAGTTATAGTTGGAATATGTTATAACAACTTGGGTTACCCCCAAACTAATTCGTCATAGTAATAATTAGTAAATAATTTCTGAAAGCAAATTATCTTTTCCAATAGAAGAGCAGTGTTGATTGGTATAAACCTGTTACCTCGGATCAGTCAAATAAATGGTATTTCTCTTTGCAGGCGACTGCGACCAGACTTTCGTAATTCAAACAATTGCTCAAATTATTGCACTGTATAAAAAATCTGGTGGAATATCAATTGCTGTCAATTAACTAAATAATTTCTCAGTTAATTGAATGAGATGGATAAAAAATTATAATTGAATTTGACGTATTATAGAACAAATTCTTAAAACCGTTCGACTAAAATTCGTAATTGTATAACAATAAAATATTTAGTTGCAAATCCAAATAACTGAAAGGTATTCCTTTAAAGCACAGTAAAATGAATAGTGGCCATGTGCCCGTGGCAGATCTAACGATATTACTACAAATTAACTAACAATTACGTAAACTCCTAATTATTTACAACATACTTAACAATACACGTCTGCATGTTTATAATTTAAAAAAAACATGTATGTTTTTTGTCAAGACAAAAAACGTGTCGATAAGTCTTCATAAAAATACGTCATAGAATACTCGCCTTTCATAATCATTTGAAATGCATAACATCTAGTTGCGCTGCTCAGCATAAAACATATCGTAGCGATAGATATTACAACGAAAATTCCACACAACTTCCATGCACTAAAAACATGCTTGAGTTAGTTTCATCTCATGCTTGTGCACAGTGAATTGAATTAATGAGAAATTATAGCAGAAATATGATGCAATGCAACAGAGTTGTTATCTTCTGAATCGCCGAAACAAGCAGAAAAATGATCGACTGGTGAAAAGGTAGATAGGAAAGGAATGGAGCATGATAAATCCCTTATCCCCATTTCGCTCATCCCTAAATTTTTCACTCCTTTTCTTTTCCTGCCACCGCTGCTGCTTTCACTTAAGCTTTTGGTACCACCACTCATCTAACTGCTTGAAACGAAAATTCAATCTTTGGACGACTTATTGTCGTCACGATAAATAGGTACTTCGCTATGCATACACCATCCCTTGTTAGTCGGAAATTGAAAATTGAAGAAATGTAAGTAGAGAGTGAAGATTATGTTTGTGCTACGACATTATATGCTTACACTAACTTGTTTTAGTTAGGGTGACCTGATCTTGTTTATCATTTGATTTTAAATTTTTTATATGACACACTCACAAGGAAATATTTAGTGTAATTAAATATATAAGAAACATCATTTCAGCAAACATGCATACTGTTCCAACACCTAAACACTTAAATAGGCAACTAACTTGGGCTGGGGTATCCTGAGACACTGAGATTTTCTTATCAATACTGTTTTCATGAAAATGAAAAAATATAATCTACTAAAAAGCCGAGAAAAACAAAAAGGTTATACGTCATAAAGTTACTTATTTACATTTTAATTCACATTAAACATCTCATTCACATAAAAACAGGTTAAAAATTATTTTCGTTTAAATATATAAACATCTTACCAAAATACTTGCTAAAATATTAAGTCATTAAGTCACAATAGCGGTCTACCCTTTATATACATCAAAGTAATTCACAAGCTTTTTCACAAGTGTTATCCCGTTGGATTGCAGAATTTACCACAACTTAAAACTGCAAACACTGTTTACAATTAACGTGCGTACAGTTCACCAAATATAGTACAAAATATTAAAACTAAGCAAGTGACATACATACATTTAAAATACAGGTTATTTTTATCAAAAACAGTGAATTAATAGCTTTTTCGACTCAAAGGTAAAAAAGCATACATAAATTACATTCACACCCTTAACTTATCTTCCAAAATAATTACCGGAATGACTATGTAATTAACTTAATTTCTAGATCCTCTCAAAGTTCTTCCATCTGCAGTTTAGGTATACTTCTTTGCAATTCCACTGAAAATCACAATGAAATTAACAATTAACTTTTGCGACAACCTATTTACCCTACCAATAATAAATATAGTTACAATCAAATATTCACTTACTGCACAGACTGGCGATGCTTATACAGCTCATCATAATCTGAAAACTGTGCCCCACAAAATAAACACGTAACAGTAACACTTTGCTGCTGTACATTACCTATCGTGTAATTGACCCCTATCTCAGGTTTAGAAGCAACGTGTTTGACGACGCTTCTAAAACATCTTGAAAAAAAATAAACACAAATAATTTAATAGCTATAAAAATGATAAGCTGCATTTGTTTAAAAAAGTATAACTTTTCTTACCGAGCTTTCCTACGATGATTTGTTAAAGCTGTCCAATTCGGAAAAAATCTCTGACAAGAGATGCAACGACAAATTCCAGAAGCCACGGCCTCAGGGATATCCCCCTCTCTTTGCTTGGGCCCCCCATTCCTATGAGCAGCAATATGTTTTATTAACGAATTTCGGGCAGTAAACCGATCCCCACATTTTGGGCACACATGCACTCCTGTTGTTGTACATCGTCCTTCCGTCAATCGCCAAATATGATTATTAAGATTGGTCAATCGAGAGGTGAAGCCACAGGTGCACATCAATCTATTATCTGGGTGAACAGCATGCTTGTTCTCGTTCACGGTAGCAGCAGCAGTAGAGGAGAAAATCGAAGAAATGGCAATAGTCGTACAATTTTGGAGTTCGGCACTGCCAGCATCGATACCAGCATTGGGAGTAGTTTCTCCACCTTGAAATCCAGAACGGTCGCCGACATGAGCATCATCGCCGGAAGTGTTAAGTTCTTCTCCCACTTGAGGTGCTATTGGGAGAGCATCATTATCATCCTCCCCCACGTCAATGTGCGTTTCAAATTCTTCCACGTCATCATCCCGTTGAGATGCCAATATGGCGGCGGCGGCCATGGCTAGAACATCTAGACCAGTCATTCGATCTAGATCACTTATCAAAATTCAAGTAGAAAGTTAAGTAAAAAAAATCCCCTGGAACACTCATTCTTCAAAGAAAACACTAAAAATCATTAAATAAACTTAATTAATAATTACCCTCGCCTTCTATTTCCAGTGGTAATTGCTAATGTTGATTTCCGTGTTGACAAGTCTATTTCATCCCCCACAATTGTTTTAATTATCTTTTTCATATACCCCAAATTACTAATTATCTCCTCCCCCTTACTAATCACCTCTTCTTCTAATCTCCCCTTTAAATTCTTCAAAACAAGTACTATTCCTCTCAATGCTTCCATCCCCTTCCTACCACTTCCTCTCCCTCCACTAGTTCCACCTCCAACACCCGCCGCCATTGTTTCATTTCTTAACCAGCTTGCTAATAACCCAATGATGCCAACAAATTCATTCCCCATTTTTTTCAAAAATTTTCCTTGCAAATAATGTTTAGACGCTATTCGTCCCCGCCATCCAATTTCGTCTCCCAAAAACTTCATCAAACTCTTTGTAATCTTCTTCTCTTCTGTAAGCTGCCTCTTTAAGTCCCCAATAATCACCTGACCCTCCAATATCTTTGTCCAGTAAACTGACAACTTCTCATTAGCAGCTTTAAGCTCAACATCCAATTTTGAAATTCTTTGAGAAGCCGTAACCAACTCATTTTTCTGTTGTGCCACCTTCAATATATCTGCCAGTGTGATGATTGTATGTTGATCTCCTATTTTAACGGAATACATTGGAGCATCCAATGACAGTGCCTGCGTTCCTGTTCCTGCCATCTTAATTGCAACTTCTTCTACTTTCAATGTTTCCTCCAAAAATCTAAATTAAGTACACCAGACAAAAATCCACATTAAAAAACTTTTGACTGCTTGGATTAAAAACACAGCTGCTACTAGTAACATAGCAAAATTAACTTTTAATCAATGATTTTGATAAAATTACCTTTAACTTACTTTGATCTATGGAACAAACAAACAAACCAGCAATTGGTTACAACAAGCAATTACCTTGAGCCTCGACTGTTTTAACTTGGAGTATCAAAATCAAGTATAAGTGTGGAATTTGTCATATGCACTTCCTAAAGATCATAGTATACCAATTCTGCGGCAATATGGAAATGACGTGATGCATGCTATTTAGAAGCTGCAGCCTGCCGGTACAGTACAGTACACTACATTTGCTCACATCAGAGGCATGCTTGCACGTTGCAAGCTTAAGCTTTGCTTTTTACTTTGTTGCTTTCTTCAGCTTGTTGCTTATGAATATTTCTTCAGACTTACATGCATTTTCAGTTGATTTCCTTTAAAAACGACAACTAATCCAAACTAATCATTGAAAGCAAGTTGGATGCATTAAGTTGCATTTATGGGAATATTGTCAATAAGCTAATGTCCATTTTTTTTCTTCAAATTCAAAAATCACAATTTCTAACATTTTCCTTTGTACTTTTTATAATACTATATTATAATTATATTTGCAAAAATTGACAACTTGTCCCGCTTGCGGTTTAGCTAAACCCTCATGCTAAACCCTATGTTAAACGACATATTAAACCTCATGTTAAACCCACTAAACCTCATGCTAAAACCACTAAACCTCATGCTAAACCCACTAAACCTCATGCTAAACCCACTAAACCTCATGCTAAACCCACTAAACCTCATGCTAAACCCATATTAACCCATTAAACCTTATGGTAAACCCCTACTAAACCCACTAACAAGGAACACTACTTAAGTATGAGTTGCATAGAACAAAACGAAATGTCGATTTTAGGACAATTTTTAGCATAGATTACGATTACGAATAGTATTTGCTGCAAAAACGACATCTAACTGTTCCTTGGTTACGTAGCTTACACCGGTTCTGTATAGGTATTCTTCATAATATACATATTCAAGCCAAATAGAAATTCGGCGGTAACTTTGAATTGGCTTGTTTTGTTATATATTTATGGGTTTTACATTTAAATACATTATGCAATCTCTTCGACTTGCACTGAAAACCTTTACCTTAACATAATTTTACATATCCATTTGAGAGTAGTTGTAAAATTGTGATATTTTTATTTTTAATTTGGTATAATTTAACTTAAATACCTTCTATAAAGCCAAATCTGAGACTAATACATTGTATTTATGTTTAAATAGTTTTACGAAGTAATATAGAAGTACAACTTACGTTATGGTTTTTCTGTGTAGGCATGTTGACTAACAGGACACAAAAGTCGTCAATAACAGTATTTTCAATACTAAACTCGTTTCCTTATATTAATCAAATGAAGCTGATGTACGAACACATCTATAAGATCAAATACTTTCCAATTTGATTTGGTAGTCTTTAGTTTATTCTAGTATTACCATCAAGATCTAGCCTAGCTGTAAAATAGTTTATATCATTAGAAATTCTGTTCATTTACAAAAAAAATGTTTACGTGTCGCATTTTTTGTCTTATATATGTACATTTTACCTAGATAGATTATTCTATTCCTTAAGTAACAACTCTTATATAAAGGTTATACAAATAATGAACGTTTAAATATATTGAAAAATACAATTCTAATTAGTGAGAGAGTATCTCGTTTTGGGATATTGTTGTCATTTTACAATAGAGATTTCTTATAAAACATTTATAACGTACCCAAGTCCAGTATGTTTTTTATTTCATCCAGAATTATTACATCTATTCCAACAATCTTACAAAACATTTTAGTCTCCAACTACTTTTTAGACTTTTCAAAAGTTACAATTAAACATTAAACGAAAAGTGTATCCAAAAGTAAACAAACGATGTAAACAATCAAGATTATGCTGCACTTTGCACATTTACGTGACTTTTCATGTGAGTTTTCATGTTATCTTTTTGTGTGAAAGTGTTCCCACACACGTTACAAACAAAAGGTTCGTTTGTTTTATGCTTGGACCTTGTGTGTTTGTAAAGGTTCGCCTGAGACGAATATTTCTTGACACATTCGGAGCAGCTGAATGGTTTTAAATTGTAAGTCGCACTTGACCTTGAAATACTTCTTTTTCTGCATGAAAGTTTGTGACGTGGCTTATATGACTTTGTTGTTGTAATCTAATCACACTTTACATTTGTAGAACAACGTATCGTTTTTTTGATGTGTTGAAGTTTCTATTGGAAATGGCAGTATTTCCCAGATAGCTGTGTTGGATTCCTCTGGCTCAGTTTCTTTATAATCTTCATGTTTATTATCTGCCAATAAAGCCTGTACAGTTTGCTGAATCCATTGCTTTGCCAACAATGGAGTGTTTGGATGAACTTTTTAAAGTCTGTCTAGTAGACCAGGATGAGCCAGAATCTTGTTTATGTAGAATTTTTCTGAATTAAAAAATAAATAAAAATGAATGAAAATTATTCTGAATTGTTAAACAGTAAATTAATTCCAAATTTCAGTCGTGTGTTAATCTTACCATTTTCGTTTGCTGTCATCATTTGAAAGAATTTGGATGCCACGAATTTTCTGTAATCTTTACCAGGGTGTTCCAGCCAGTCTACAAGTCGACCCAAATTCCTAAATATATATATAAGCGTTTGAATTAAATATATGTGTTATTAAAATTAAAATAAATTAGCCATTATTTAAAGTTTAAATAAGCTTACTCAGGAATAACGTAGCAGTTCTTTGGTTTAGTTGCTTTGAATGTTCTAATTCCATGTTCAATTTTGAGTTCCATGTCATTACTTGATAATGAAGAATTTGTAAGTGCCTTGATGAATATTTTTCGAGTAGATCTGTCAGCGTTAATGCCAGATTTAGTTTGCTGGTTTCGTCTGTACAATCGTCTAATTTTTGCACTAAAGTATTCCCTATGTAATGTACATCTGGCAGCTCTTTTAACTTCTCATCGTTGTCATAAAAATTGAGTATTTCCTCAAATACGTTTATGGCACTGTAGAGGACTTTGTAGAAGTTTTGAGAATCTTTTGAGATATCTCAGACGTTCGAAATGTCACGCAAGAACATATCACAAATTTCTTTGTAGGCTTTTATATAACACGCCATGTCATTAAAGCAATTTGCAGCTTTTTTGGCAAAGTTGGATCTTCGATGAGTTGATAATCTTCATCATCCACGTTAATTACGTCGCCCGTTTCCATAGACTCGAATAATTTTTTTGTCAAGTTCTGTGAATGAGTTATTATATATAATATATAAACGTAATATGTTAGTTTTTAAGTTAATACGATAAAGTTTTAGTTCGTCATAAACGGTTACCATGTAATTCTGGAAAATGCCACATGCCATTCTTGTCAGATTCTGGCATTGTACGTTTTAGAATCCCTAACAGCCACATTTTGTAACTAAAAATAATTTAATGTGTTATATATATTACACTGACAAATTCTTCGTTAGTATATTTATTATGGCACATTAAACTTACTCTTCTGCTGACAAAACATGTTCTTTTATGATGGGTCTTGGGTCAATGAATATTGTTTCTGGATCGCATCGATCGCAAACACACCTGTTTGCAAAAAGCAGGTACTCATACCAAAAAATTGTAGCAAAGTTGGTGCTGCTGTTTACATTAGAGCCCCTACAAAAATGATACATATATACATAATTGTTTACAAAGTCTACAATCAAATAAATGTATCTTATGTACAAACCAGAAAATATAAGAAAATAATAATTTAACATTTTTCAGCTTGTCAATAAATCGTTATTTTGCATATTATATTATTTTTTTAAATAACGAATCGTATTACGTTTTGCAAATCTGGCAAGTGAATGAACCATTAGATGTATGCTGAGTCATATGAGCCACTAAATGCTTTTCCAACCGAAACCTTTGGCCACAAACTGAACACCCTTGAATCATGTCGTCCTCGTGTGTTTTCATACGATGAATTAGATCAGACATAGAATTCCACGTTTTTCCACACCTGTCACAAATTTCGACATCACTTTGTCTGCCACCAATGAGTTGTGATGACTCATCATGAGTTAAAGTTGCAACTCTTTCCTCGAAACTAGCAATTTGATAGGTATGGTTTGAAGATGAGGATTCAAGACAAAGTGCTGACGTATTGTCTTTGGAATCAACGGTAGCATTACTGGTGCCACCGATATTGGTAATTTTCTCTTGCACTTTTTCTCTTGGTTCTGACACGTCTTCACAAGTGGCTTTAATCAGGATGGCCATGGCCACTGGATCAGTGGTCTTGGCGAAGTTTTCTTTATGTTGAGGTTGGGATTTAAAAGCTGGGGTAAATCTTAGTTCGTCGTCAATGAAATTGTCATCTTCATCGTCAGAAAATAGAGGTGGAGGGCAGCATGTTATCCCAACATATTCATTACTTAATGAATCCATGTTTTTATCTGTAGCAAAATAAATGACGTGATGACATAAATATCTTTAAAATATCAACCAAATGCGTATTTCATAAAACAATTTGTATAGTTCTATTCAAGTACCTTCACTTTGCACACAAAAATGGCCCGCTGGCTTCGGCATATAAGATACGGGAGAGGGGACCCAGTAGTACTTAACAGGTACTTCCATTGTTTCTCCAACTACACCTACAGAAACTGGAATGGTCTCCATGGATCCTCTGAAAACTAAAAGACGTTTGGTAACGTCTTCCTGATTGGCGATCGACAAATCCATTTCACTTTAAATTGTAATAGTCACAGTGCAAAATTTAATCTTTTCCTTGTTCGTGGTTAAAACTATAACTTCAAAATTTCGTAGGTAGTATTGTTGACTGTTGAATCAGTATTACTAAATTCTTTTTTTGTTTGATGCTGAGTTACAATTTAGAATTTAGACTGTTACGTAATATGCTAACGGAGAAACGTATTCATTCTGCGAAATGAAATACTACGCAGCTTTGCGTTGCGAATAATGATTCGCGTTACGTTCAGCTCTTCAGCATTGTATTTCGTAAGAAATACTAACGGTCAACAACTTCCATTCCTTTTCATTTTAGCTCCCATATGCTCAGTTCAGCTGCTTGCTGCGGAAGCAAAAAAAGATCTTATGTATAAATTAATGCGGCGTTGGTGCGATGCAGAATTGCATACATAGAGTTGGAATGGTTTCGGATGCTGGGTTTCAAACACTAACTGTATTTAATACTTGAATTGATAACTAAATTATGATAATATTTTATGAGTTTTTGCTATCATAATTTAAAGTTTTGGTGTTATATCAGCCTGGATGGTGCTCCTGGACCTGTTTGTTGTATTGTGTTTACATCTAGCAGTTCAGATAACAATTAAGAAGTTTAAATCAACATCATACAATCATTAATAAAACTATTTAAGTTAAAAAAATTGTTTTTATGAAAATTAGGGATTATAATGAACAAAACGGTCAGTTATTTTACCCCGCTCTTTTATACTACCTGCAAAAAATTCTTAACATTAAAAATGATTACATTGTATTGGTTCCTTTCAAAAAATAAAACTATTGAGACAACGTGTGGGAATTTAATTAGAGAAGTATTGAGCTGAAGGTAAATGTTACAATTTCTTGGGATTTACTGGTAGTTAAAAAATTTAAAAGAGATGTCTGATATAATTTTTAAATTTGATATTTTTATGTATGTATGAAAACGAGTTTTGAGAGTGTAAGTAAAAGTGATAAAGATTGATTGTATTTAGTCGTGACGGAATACGAAACGAATGCCATATGAGAAGAATTGGTCTTACACTAATGGTTTTATTCAATTAGCACACGATGACTCCTAAAAATAACAGACAGTTCACTGGAAAAAAAATTCTTAATTCAAGCCCTGTATTAGAGTAACCAACCTATAAACTGTCTTGCAGTACATAAAATCTTAATTATTTTTCTAATTTTATTTATTAAACTTGTCGTAATAAAAATTCAATGTCAATATATTTACAGAAACCGTATCAACAAATTCCGAACGAGTTATGAAGTTTTCAATTACTATTAAAACGACTAAAATAAATGTAGACATGTCGAAAACAAAAATACGAAACAAAAAGCAGACTGATAATCCTAAATTTTTGAAAATATGTTCCCATTCAATGTATTCGACTTGATGATAATATTAACCTTTTAAACTGAAAACTTTTATATGGTTTCAAATACCATATGGCGATGAAAAATAAAAACTGCGTTCCATTCCAGTGCTCCATAAATAATTTCCTTTTATATATTGATGGTTGCATTACGTGTATTTAATCTATGACGTACATAGATATGGAATTCATTTTTTCCAACAAAAGTGATCAGTTTGCTGTCAATCGTGATTTCACTCTCTTCATATTTGAGAACTGAAGATCTTATATATATGATTTCATTTTACAACTACAGTGAAATCAGCTTTTTTGTCCCATTTGAATAGCCAATATATTGTCTAGGTCTCCATTGCAGTTGGTAAACTTGGCCAGTCAGCCATTAATGGAAAGTTTACAAGTGTTTTATTATTTTTTAACTTCTTAACATACGCCTTAGTCAGTTTTCTTAAGAACTACAAAAGTACAAGACGTCCAAATTGTAAAAATTCGAAACACACAAGAAACTTCGTTTTTATTAGATTGCATCGGACTATGACATCATATGAAATGAATTGTTTAGACAAACATGGTAAATGTTAAATACACATAATCTTGTGAATAAATTAGGTCATGGAAAACCTGCCTGGGGAAAATGGTTTTCATGCGTCCGAAATGATTTATCATATGTTATTTTTAAAATAGCGTATGAAATTACTATGGATCTTGTTTACACTCTGACTGCTTGAGTTATTTAAGTATGAGTTTCGTTTATAGCTGAAATGTTAAGTACACGTATATATCCTCCTTAAGCACCTGCTTGAATTTTTAAAAATAAGTTTAAATACATTACGACATTAATTGGTTTATTTCGCAATTTTTATTAACACAACTTATTATAATTATATTTTTGAAATTTTTGTTCCATTTTACTATCTAAATTTGCTTGACTTATAAGAATAATAATTTCGTTGTATCCATGCATAAATCAGGTGGGGTAAAATTACATCTGTTATATCCAATTCAAGTTCCCGTACTTTATTAGCCCTGTAATGAAAATGAACAAAATAAGTTAAATAAAAATTTAGTTATTTAATCGTGTTCGAGATTCGGAAATTTACAGCAATATAGATCCAAAAGTGTAAAAACTACATACCTGTTGGATTCAGTAACAATTTTTTCAAAGTCGGTTTTAGTTCGTTAAAATTTTTGCTTCTCTTCTTCGATTGCTGCCACAAGAAAAAATTTTTACTTTAAATTCCGAGATTGTATACGTAAACTTTCATTTGTTTTCATAGGTTTCTGACTAGTATATGACTCCAAGTTCAATGTGGAAAAATTGAAATCGTCGCCAGTCGGTTTAAAATCTTCTGGTGGAATAATCTTTGTAATTCCACTTTTCCAAACTTCCATCTTTTATAAATTGTTTATTAGACCATCAAAGTCCGAAAGTGACTCACTATCTGGCTCAAAAGTCAATATACGTGGGTTTGTCCAATTATGCGTAATCTTCATGACCTCTTTTTTAATATCATCAAACGATTTAGTAGAGGTTATTTTTGGGACGCAATAATAGAGTCGACTGCTTCTTAGTATATCTATGTTTTAGTTGAATATATGGAGACGAATTTTTTTAGTCGACTGTTTTTTTATTGTCGAACTTTACATAAACGACTGCTTCA
>JAQFXM010005229.1:0-15382 GCA_034693345.1 Entomobrya multifasciata | reverse complement strand
TACTTCTACCTGAGCACATTAATCAATTTAATCGCGAAACACAAGAGAAAGTTAATTAGTTACTAGTTTATTTTACTATAATCAATTACACATTTAATTACAGCAATCAATTTAATTTTCACAAAAATTACCGCTCAATAGCTCAGTCTTGCTTGCATTCTCTTGCAAGTCTACTTGCATACTGAACTAAAAACGCAGCACCGCTGCACAAGAAAGGAACTCATTGCCTCCAATTCATATTACACACAAAATTACATATTTCACGGGGCAATGCGACATCATACATCATATTTTAACATTAAATATTCTTCCAGTTCTTGCTTTAAAACAAACCAAATGCCTCACTTTCCTGGTTATATACACTAATACAGATACATAGTTTATTTCAAAAATCAATGAATGCAAATTAAAACGTCCAAACGGAAATGCAAAATGCTGAGTTTCAAATATAATAAGTCTAGGTAAGGTTTATTAAAAATGCTATACATTACAATTATTAGCGAATTTTTAAATTAATTGTTCATAAAAATTCATAACAGATCCCAACCGTATCGTTTTTGTGCATTTGCTCTGCATTTTATTTTTAAGGATTTATAAGCAAAATTGCATTTGTTAAATTACCCATCAGAACTTCAAAATATTTAGCTGCTGAACATCTGCTAAGCGTGAATTGTTCACCAAAGCGTACGGCTAGTGTTCCTTGAGACTTCCACTTACGATACCAATAGTAATTTTTATGACGCCTATTGAACGTGTGACGTGATGCAATATTTTGTAAAATAAATTTTAAGCTTGTGTCTCCCAACACTACCGCTCTAGGTATTAAAACAAGTGCTGCACCGATATCAAAAATAAGACCTATAACTGAAGGCAATAATATGTAAATCGGAAGTCTATCCCAACACTTTTGTATCAACCACCAAAATGTTATAATAACGACTTGCGCTATAAGCATCTCAAGCACAACAGCGTTTCGAATAAAATAGTCGCTCGATTTTGAAACTACCCGTAGCATCGTGTACAAGTCGATAGTTTTTTGATCTGTCCTATGAGTACTAGCTTGAAGAATAAAATCAAAACATTGTGACAGCTAAAGGAAAAACTAAACCACCAAATAAAAACATAAATTGCATTGAATATAGAAACAAGCCAATCCAATCCGTTGTGTTCTTCTTCTCAACTTTGTAATCTAGAATCAAGAATAAAGACATAATTGAATTGAACAATTTTCCTTATTTTTTCTAAAACAAGCTTACATTTTCTTTCAATGTGGAAGAGCTGATTCAGCAAACCGGAAAAGCCTTGTGCTCGGTAATATATTAAATACGTTGTAGACTGAAAGAGAGAACAAGATGCAAATATAATGCAAAATACTATTATTATAACATTAGCATTAAATTTTCTATCGAAAAGTTTCACAATCGGGATAACTTAGCTAGATCCTAAGCCAGCAAAGAAACTTATTCCAATTAAAGAGATTAGAAATGGGATATATTTAGGCTTGTATATACTATCGACTCGAACTGCAACCTTACCATTTTTAACAAATACTTGAAAGGGGTAGGGGCAAAGTGTTTGGAATATGAGTTTATTCAATTTAATGGCTTTTTCAAGCAGTGGGGTTGCAATTGTGTTGCATTGAAATGCTCGTGATTTGCGTTTTAAATCTGCAGCTGACATAATAAAACTGATGGTTAAATAGAGATACAATGAGCTACTTTTGTGTTCATTTGACGTCTGACTATAGCATGGAAGTCTGTTGGGTCTTATGTAGATAATTTATATGATACTTATAATTTTGGTTCCATCGCAATCGGGAAGTTATCGATTGACCTATTATATCTAATATACTTGTAGTTATATGAAAAGCTTTTGTAAAAAATGAAGTAGCGTTTTTTATTCCCAGTATTGTAACGTTTATGCTATATAAATGCAGTGAACTTATAAAATGAGTTTAAAAATGAACTTCAAATGGCTACTTTCACTATTGTAAAAATGTCTTGTAAAAAACTTAAACACAAAAAAGGCTTGCTCATATTTTTTTTAGCACGTTTGGTTTATTAAAAATTTATATAGTATGCAGAATGATGTTATAGAGCTAATATACATAAGCGAGTAGCTAAAATAAATTTAAATTTTATTTTAAAAAATTGGAAGTTAAAAAGTTTTCTTATGTCGACTCATAATGTTAAAATATAGTACTTATACCATAAAGATTGTATAAAATATTTTCTAACTGTTATATCTTAACCACACTTGTGTTCAAAATTTTAAGACATTTAGCATTTACTTAAACATACGTTCTGGTATAACCACCAAAATTCAAGTGACATATGTAAAACTAACTTTAAATATACGTACTCGATGTTCAATTTTTCGCATATTTGACTTCGCACACGAAGGGCTTTAAACCGACCCAGAAAATTAATTATTTAGCTGTAACATTTTCCACTAAATCAAATAGCTACTCAAGGAAATTTACTTTTTTTTGCAAAATTGTCGTTTTTCCATGTTTTTGGTAAAGGATGTTCTATTCTTTTTGGTACTGGGTAAGTTTGAAGAAAAATGCCCCAAAAGTACCTGGCACCTGCACATATTTAAAAACCAAATGCGTACCAATACATATTAAATCGCTAATGAGAGCAATTGGTTTCATTAAAGTGTCGTAGGACCAGCAAATTATCTACTTTTCTCACACGTTATATAAGTATATTCGAGATTTTCTACCTAAACATTTGTTTACACCCATCTATAGCACAACATGTCATAAAAGTTTACTTGCTAGTAATCTTATGGCTGTTGACTATATCAAGCGGAGTGCGCTTTTTTCTTTTAGTCTTTTAGATTGACAAGATAATTGCAGCCATCATAGCAAATGTTTTATCGATTTTAGCACTTATTTTTAGTCAACTTTTTTTAAATGAAAATCTGTTTACTAAATCATGCACAATTTTACCACCTCAGTTACCATCGTCGATAGGTAAACAATGTTTGAAATTGGAAACATTTCCCATTCTGTCTAAACGTCATTAAAAAATCAGCAATTTTCGCGTATTGCAATTTATACATTTCTTTGAAAAACATGAATAGCCCACAATTCGACTAAGGAGCTTTACGTTGGTTAACATTTTTTCTTTATTTTTTTTGAATCAGAAGATATGCAGAAAACACAGCTAAATTTATTATTAATTCTAATGAAATTTTGCACTCGGATTTGATTTACAGAAATGAAATAAACTCACTGGATTACCTAATTTACAGATTAAAACATTTAGTATACTAGTTATTTGAATTAAAAATTGGTATTTGGGGACTAAGCTGGCAATATATATTTCATTTGACTCGATGTTATAGAAACTGCCGATTGCCTCTCGTTGTCTTATCTTACTTCAAATCCGGTGTTGTTTAGTCCACTGTCTAACCTGTAGCTTCATCTGACGTTACCTTCGTATTTGCAACTTCTGGTGGAGAAGTGGTAGGAATAATCTCATCCAATGATATGTTCTGTGTCGAGACATAAGCGCAAATTTCAACTGAAAATCTATTTTTTCCAATATTTTAATTGTTACATTTTACATGGAAGATTTCAATAAAGTGTTGGTGCAAAAGTGATGCAGTTGGATGGTCGGGATACCATGTTCGAACTCGTGCAAAATATTTGGTTATCATGTCTCCTTGTAAATCGGATGCAAAGTCGTCTTTACTGAAACCCCAAAGACCAAAGAAATCCAAACCTGTCATATACGGGGTTACACGAACAAGATTGTAATTTGATAGAGAGTCCCCGCTTATAACAACGTATCCTTGTGACGTAATCCTAAACTCATAACTTAAGTTTTCAATATTTCGATCAAACATGGCAAAGAAATATTCCCCATCTCCTGCTAGCGGAAAGCCACCCGCAAAAACCGACCCATTAGCAGAATAGTTACCCCAAATGCTAATTCTCATGAGTGTAATAGCTTATATCCATACTACCCCTTTCAATGTCAACCAAAACGTTAAAGTTGTACCAAGGATTGATTAAGTACGAATATTCATCTAAGTACATGTTCGTCTCGAATGTTGCAGTTGAGATCAAACCTAAAATTGTAAATGCTCAAGTCGTACTCCAAATGATTTGGTTTACCTGGGACAAGGTTATTTGTACTAATCCACCTGGAAAATTCTTGAAGGGAAACTTTCAGAAACATTTCAAACGCAGAGGATTCTGCCGCATGCCGCTCCGCTATTTCCTACAATCAAAAAGGACAAAACAAAAAAGAAGTATGAATCCATATTTCCTTTTTAAACTAAATCCAGTGCAAGTAAGTCAAACTGAAAAGACAGACTGACTGAAAAGAATGAATGAGTGAATGAACAACTTAAATTAGTTTAAATTAGTTTTATACATGAATTATTGGTGATTTTAGGGATCTCCTGACAACATTCGTGATCATGAATAAGGATTTAAAAATATTGAGGAAAGTGACGCTAAATAATTTTCAAGGAAAAGATTGCAAAACTATTTTGGAATGTTTTTCGGTATCAAGGTAGAGTTAATTAAACAATTTAATTAATAATTGTTTTTCCGTATGCATACGTTTGTTATATCTCATGTGTCAAATGTTGTATGCTTTGCAAATTATTTGAAGTGAGTCTGGGGAAATGAGGATAGAATCTACGACTACGACCATTAAAACATTTTTTGGAGGAAGATCATGATTTATTGTGTAGCAAGATAACATTGGGAATTAACATTTTGTTAAATTTTATTTTATTACTATTTTACTTTAGCAAGTGAATTTCAAACTAAACACTACTCAAAAATAAAGCTGCGACATCAATATGAGCGTGTCATAACCGATTTCTCCGACAGTAATTGATTATTAAGTAGCTGAAAGTCAACCGGTAGCAAGTATTGATTTAAGTATGTTTGTCCGTCTGTCCGTTGGTTCGATAACTCAAGTTTGCAGTTCCTGAGGTCAAACCCCAATGTCAAAGTAGAATATTTTGAACTAAATCCTGGGGAACATACCAATTGTGCAATCAAAAGCTAATTTGGACTAGATCACGAATCATGCGAAATTTTGGGTCACGGTGACCAAAAAGAGTAAAAAACGGGGCCAAGTTTATTATTATAAAACACATACCATATTCCATTCGAAAGCTTTAAATGAAATTTACGTTGAGGATCATTGCAATATGTCACATTGTTTCTTCTACATCGTTATGGTCGCTTTTACTGAGGTTTTTCATAACATTAGCTTGTTTCTTTTGTTATTTGTTTTTGATAGCATATAGACTGCACTTGTGTTTACTATATATCATTGCCAAAAGTGTAAAACATCATCATTGATCATTACACAAAAGTAAAAGTGATATACCGACTTGTAAATGTAGAAATACATAAAGTTACTCATTGTTTTAATCGAAACAATGTGACAAATGGTGTAAATGTTCATATTACAAACATTCTTAATAACTTTTAATAAAGTCTTTTAATGATTTTTTTGAAGAATTCAGATTGGGCTTTTATCGTTTTATTTTTATCTAAGATTTTCGATTTTTATTAATTTTTCTTCAATTGTAAAGCTGAATTGAGAACGTGAATTTGTGAAACGATTTCACTTCAAATAGAAAGGCGGCATGTTTTTAACAAATTGTTTTATGTAAATAAATCAACGTAAATTGACTGACAAACATTTACAAAGATCAGATATCCCGGAATGGTGCATTCACTTGATCTGCCATTACAAATTTCCGCCACACCTTTGTTTGCATAACTGTTAACTCGTCATTTTATTTGCTACATTGGTCATTACAATTTCCAGAATCCAGCCGACGATTTATTTACAGTTATTAAATACATAATCTAGTAAAAATATTTTAGCTATTAGTGATTGTGACAAACCAGAGTCGAATCGTGTAGAAATTAACTGACAACATCCATCCTATGCGTTCCACCCTCCTCATTTCCAAGGTTGAAGGTACTTGGCAAACCTGGCATGGAGACAACAGCGGATAATAAATCATTATCATTATCCTTTTTTCGTAAATGTTTTTTCCATTCTATAAATTTGTCGATTGCCAAAATTATAAGCGTAGCAAGCCGGAAATATCTAGCAGGTCAAATCACTTGAAATGGTACCATAGTTGCATGATAACTTGCTGCCCTAAAACTAATGATATTGTTCGGGTGTAATAAATTCAATTGAAGTGATAACATTACAATAAATTTGGATCTATAACTTAAATGTATATCAAGCTCTTATACAAATAGTATTAGCAACTACTTACTGAAAATAGAATACTAAATTAGGGACTTAGTTTTGATTAATGCATTGAAATTAAATGTGAAACGTTTAATCGTTTTGTAAAAACTTGTAATTAAGATGATAAATTACATTAAAAAATATAAAATGACAAGTATGCAATGGAATGATCATTTGTGCTTTCAAAACCGCCTTGTTTAACATAGTCTTCATTAAATTGCTTTTAATCATTGACTTCGTATATTTAAATACTTTTATATATTAGCTTTTTCTTTAACAAATGAGTACGATAGAATTAATTTTTCGACAGTAATAACTTTATAATTTCTATAAATAGAAATAATATTAATAATCTTTAATTAAAACAAGTTATCTAGGATTTGCTGAAGAACATGACTGCCGTTTTTCAGGCCGATTCAAATTGACTGCTGGACCTTTGTGATGATACTGCAATCTAGCATGCTTCATTTGATTTAACACGTTTTTAAATAGCTCTACCATGAAAAAGCTTAAAGCTACTAAGCTGCCATGAACTATCAAAATCAAAATTCCTTTTATATTACCAATGTTTTCGTTTGTCCGTATTTTTGAACTTTGTAATTTATATTTTTCAAATTTCGAGGCTCGTTTTCTAGTATTTAAAAACCGTGGAGAATGTATACGAATTTGAGTTAGATATACAGCAACAAATTGATTCCACCAATCTGGAATTCCAGAACTTTGCATTCCTCTAATTCTTCGTTTAATAAAATTGGGTACGAAACCTACAACACTCCAACCAATCCGACGTTCAGACAAAACTTCTTTTCCTACGGATATTTCAGATAATTCTGATAATCTTAACATACGCTCAATTTCAAATAATCTAATTTGTTCCACCAAAAAGGCAGATTTGTTGCATTGAAGCAGATAATTTGTTGAAGTTAAATCTTTAGTCTGAAACGTGTGGTAAAAAACCTGTTCATCGCTTCTTTGGGAATCGATGTTTTGACGCAAAACATCTTCAATGGGTGCCACCCAAAGAGATGACATATTGTAAACATACCATACATGCTTTGGTGTATTCCACATGTAATTTATCTGAAACATAGATGCCGCGTAAATAGATTGTCCTTCTAATTCATGATGGTTTACCAAAACACTTGATTTAATGCAACGTTTGACGGCGATATGAGTTTTGAGGCAATCACCAGAAGCCTCTAAATGGCCTGGTTCTGATAATATTGTATAGTTGTTACTTACAAGCTCTTCAAAATATTTTAAAGGAATAAACTTTTTAGGGGATATCAGCTTATAAATATTGTCGTTCTTATATGCGTTGCTCAAAACTAAAGCACACAATAAAGTACTCACGGACAAGATTTTTAGGTGTGTCGTTATCAGAAGATACTTGAGATATGGATTGGATTGCTCAACAAGATTTCTAAAAATTCCTATAATAACTGTTGGTAGAATATTAAACATTTTTTTAGAATCTCCTAAATAGGCCCAGGCGAGCGGTGTGATGACACCCAAAACTGTTAGTATAACAATCCAAGAATTTGCGTCGTAACTTTTCAGCAATAATTGATACAAATGATCTGTGGAATTCAAAGTATTTCCACAAGCTATAAATTGCATTTGTTCAGGAAAATAACGGAACGAATAAGAAATGCTATCGACCTCATAGCCTAAAAAATTACGAATATATACATTAGCTAATTCTTTTTGATTGAAATGATCTTCAATTCTGGGTCCCACTATATGATTCCAGATCACTTTATTCAAAATACAGTGTATAACATGTTTTGCTGATTGAAGTTTTAGGCGTTTCCCCCAAAAAATGTTTTTATTAACCCTTGTGCAATTTGGTTGTAAATCAATTGTTGTAATGCGCACAAGCGAAATGTTATTAGCATTCATAAATACGACATCTAGAATTTTGGGCACAAGGTGTAGCAAAATCGTACGTTTTATTTTGATTGCAACATATTTATTGGATTCACAAGTTGGAAATATTTTCGTTGCGTACTTGAAACGTAAATCAACTACTAAGTCAATGGAAATACAATGCTCGCAATCTCTATAATAGGCTGCCATGTCAAATGTTGAAATCCTTGAGTCATAAATAAGCAGGTTCAACCCTGCTAAGTTGGCAACTCTTTTATTTGCTCTTTCATTCCAAAAAAATATACTTGACTTATGTACGCTGGGTGGACACAGGTAGACGTGTTGAAAGTATATCCAAGGTCAAATGTTAGGCACAAATTTCAATAAATTTAATTTACTGCAGAATATGGTCCCGCTGCTGTCCAAATACTTTGATTTTACTTTGAACGCAAAAGTGGTAGAATTCATTGGTAATATTTGACAGCGTCTCACCAGGATAGGTTCGTATGATACCGGTAGTATGTCAATAACTTCAAATATAGTTAATGTCAGTAAACACGTAGTACACGGAAATACTATTCCACTAAAGTCAACATGTCTTGGGAAATCTCTGTGGGAATTGGCTTCAGTTAAAATATTAGACATTTCGATTTAATATTTACTCCAAACGATGATACTATTTTACAGTTAGAGGATAGTGCCCGAGAGGATTTTTAAGATATTTTGATCAAGTTGTAGTTTCGAGAGCATCTAGTGCTTTTACAGATAATATGATGGCACTAGGTTCGTTGCAAAATAATCAAATGCCAGAACTTGTAAACCATCTGAATTAAAAGAAGCCATTTGTCAAAATAATTCAAATTTTATTTATTCAGGAGTGTTGTATCTATTAAAAATAATGGTTGGCATTTCTTGCCAGACTTAAGAAAATAAAGAGCAAGTGAATACAATTTCATGCTTCTTTTATTTTGTTGAGAGTTCAGTTCAAAACACATCCCTCTCAACGCAAAGTTATTGAATTTAGCCGCGTTAAGTGTAATGACGGTAATAGTTACTTGAAAACAAATGATCCAAATTGAATACAACTAAAATGATTGAAATTGACAAGTAAATCGTGACGGTTGTTAAATAAGGACATGTCATGTCAAGACGTTCTGTTTCGGTCTGTTTTCTATTTTTCAAATTTAAAAAAGTGTTATAAAATAATAGTAGATGAATACTCTAATGACTAAGTGTTTTTCAAACTTAAAATTTCCCTCAACACTTCAGAGTTAGTTCAATAAAATTAACGCTTGCTTTAAATTCCTCTATGCGTAGTGTATTTGTCTGTAACGAGGAAAAAATTTGTATTGACGCAATAGTACTAGATTTCTGTAGCCTTTATGAATAAATTACTACACTAAACTGCTAACTTATTAATAACTAATTCAACTAAAGTGTATAAAACTGTATAAATTTTTTTGTTTTAGGTTTTTTATCAGAAGATATCACTACACAGAATTCGCTACACCTGATGCATAATAGAAAAAAAATCTCATGAATTATATATATAGATAACCATGGTTATACGGATACTAACTCTATAATTCTATGCCATTAAATATTTCAAGCAAATGTAACTTATGCTGTCACACAACCTTATACTAAAATGGTTTTTACAAATCGTTCAATCTATGCTAATTTCTACAAAACATGTAAACCAAAAAATATCACATAATGTAAAAAAAAGTCACTCAATGTAAAAAAAACTTTGTTATTCTTCTAACCAATACCTTGTATGATGAATATGGAATTTGTGGCGGGCGAGCTTTGCTCTCAAAACCGTCAAATAAAATCCCCTCAGAGGGAACTATCTATCTATCTATCTAGATTGTTCATTTTGTCTAGAGAGCTCCTTTCAGTTTCTAATGTACCAATGTGTAAAATATTTGGACTTGTCATGTCTTATCTTATTGGAAATTCTACCATTAAAATCGCCACAAAGAATGAATGTATCATTTGCAAATTTGTGATCTAGCAAACCAATCAAAAAACAAACAGTTTTTAGTTCTTTCGTTACAAATTTCAGAAGTGTAACTTATCGTCTTTTACAAATTGTCAGAATATTAAGTTTCTCCAAAAGTATAGGTAAACAATTTTTGTCACTTAAAACTTTACGGCACCTTGTGCGCGACGATAATCTCTGGAAAAAATTTGTGAAAATAAAATTATTAATTTTGTCTGGAATAACTTGTATCATTTTTTCAGTTTGAACACACCAAATCGATAGAAAGTAAACATCTATACTAACAACATAGCACGAAAGAAAAGTTTTAACTACGTTTAGAGTAAAATATCTACGCATAGAATACATTTTCCTCAGCGGTACACTTATTTTTAGCTTAACATTGTCATAATTGCTATATTCGGTGCTATTTGATTATACAACCGAAAGTAGCGTGCTCTTATTATGCTAATAATTAAATACGAGGTCACAGGTTACTATATTTTACTTGACTTTATTTAATATACACATAGCTACTTACAGAGTTGTGCCTGACTCAAGATCACGACATTGACTGAATGAGAATAGTGGTGTGCTTGAATGCATTCCACGAGGCAAGCCACACGCACGATAGGTATGGATTCCCGGTAAACTCTATGGGTTTACTGTACATCACAATAATGTCTGTGAAATGATAAAGCTGAATCAAGATACACACCAAATATTTAAAAGACTGCACTACCTCAATATCTTCATTATTAAGTCTAATTACATTACCGAGTAAATTCTTAGACCAAAAGTCATCCATCAGCTTTATGGAAATACATTACTTTGGTCTTACTAGCATTAATAGTTTATATATTTTTTCACATAATTCAACAAGACGCATGTAACATTAATTTATCTTATCGCATACCATCGCATATACAAAAAACACTAAATCGTCAGGATATAACGCGTATAGCAAGGTCAAACATTCGCCTATATCATTTATAAATATAAGGGGCCCTTCAGCTTTTCCAGCATAGGTACCTGATTTTATTGAAAATGACTCAGAAATATTTTTGACATTTTTATTTTGGAATTTCTATTCTGAAAATAGTCAAGTAAGAACTTCAACATAAACGGCTCTATTTTTCCATCAAACCTTGTTGCTAACTTGTCGATCGAAAAATATGACCAATACTATCAAACGCCTTTCGGGAGTCAATGAAAACTGCGATAGCCTTACCAATAGATGTACTATACAGTTCGATGCGACAAGGATTTTCTATAAATTTTGGCAATATTTTATTGAATAGTTACTTTATCTCCTTGGATTTCAAAATCCTATGTAACGGTTCAAGTGCAACGTAATTTCGTTGTTGCTTTACAAAAATCAGTCGTCGAGACACTAGATTTTACTTGGAAATGTGCTCATTTTTCAGTATCCATTGTTACAAAGTAACGTCATAATAATTAGCATTAGGGACATACCCCTCCATTGAAAATACTGCTCATGTCTATTCTACTAGTATAGCATTTCTCTTGCCTTAACACTCGTTCGTCGTTACCTTTCATACTGTCGTTCACAGTATGACAAGCCCAAATGCCAAGTGTGATCACGAACTTTGTCCTTAGTTCAGAACCTAACTCCCGAATTGCTTTAAAATCTCGAGAAGAGCGCAACTGGAAAGCTTATAGAGTTGAGAGAAATAGGAAAAATGTATTAGCAACAAAAGCAAAGAATTCTTATTATAGGAATAAGTTTGAAGGAAATTGCAAGTCTAAAAATATGTGGAACACTATTGACTCATTAATTAAATTTAGAAGTAAGTCTGTAAAAAATATCGTATTTAGAAGTCGGGAGAAGGAGAGTGTACGATGAGACAGAAATTTGTGATGTTTTAGCTGATGGGTTCGTTGTTAAAAATACACAATTAGAAGACAGTAAATTTACACAATGAAGTCTTGTGAGAACGTAATGTGAGAACTATGATTTTGCGGAGAGTGAAACATGGGATGTAGAACCAATAGGTGTTAGCAAAGGGAAAATAGGTACTATTATTAAACAAATGAAAGTGAAGAAATCCCACAATCCTTCAAACATTGTATCATTAAAAATGATGAAATTTAGTAGTACAGTTTTTTGCACTTTGCTGACATGGTTATTTAATGAAATAATTTCTACCTATTCAGTTCCAAATGTTTTTAAAAAGGCAAATGTAATTCCACTGTTCAAAGGCAAAGGATCACGACATAGTGCGATTAATTATAGACCGATCTCTCTTTTGACAGATTATTGTAAGATTTTTGAGAAATTTTTGTCTGATAGAATTCAAAGTAGAATTGAGAGTCAGTTATGCGAAAAACAGCACGCCTATAGAAAAAACAGGTCATGTCACTCAGCATTAAAGGAACTTACAAACGATATTTTTAAAAGTATCGATAAACCAAAAACAAAAGTCGGTGCTGTTTTTATTGATTTCTCCAAGGCATTCGACTCAATTGACCAATCTTTGTTAATACGAAAACTGATGAATGAATACAAACTAGAGCCATGGTATATAAAGATTATGTTAGCAAATACTAAAAATAGAACTTTTCAGGTAAATGGGTCTAGTAAATGTTATCCATTAACTAGAGGCATAAATCAGGGTTCTGCAAACGGGCCGTTAAGTTTTAGTCTGTATATTAACAGTATTTCGAAAGTTATTTCATGTTCTTATCAAATGTATGCCGATGATATAATATTATACACAGAGGGCACGTCAATTAAAGAAATCAATGAAAAATTACAAATTGAACTAGAAAATATATTAGATTGGTGTGAAAATAATTGTATGAGTATCAATTTTGATAAAACAAAATGTATGTACTTTCATAAAGCGAAAGATTATACTATTAAGAAAGAGAGTAATGTCACTGGAATTAAAGTACGGGAACATTTTATAGAACGAGTGTATAGTTTTAAATATCTGGGTATTATTTTAGACTGCACTCTAAGCTTTAAATTGCATTATGAAGGTGTCCTAAATAAGTTGTCAAACAAAATTCGGTATTTAAGAGGGTTCAAGCGATATCTTAACAAGCGTGTGTTCAAGGTCATGGTAAATGCTCACTTGCACTCGGTTATAGAATATGGTATCGATATTTGGGCAGTTTTAACAGATGAACAACTCGATGTTATTCAAAGAAAAATAGATAGATTTTTAGCAGAAGTTATGTATCCAGTGTACAAGAGAAAAAAACCTGCGTTTGATTACACAGTGATGCGAAAAGAGTTTGAATTTTTATCTCTTCAACAACGTAGAGACTATGTAGTTCTTAAGGGTGTGTATCAGGACATTAAAAAAGACATTATGGAAATAACTAAACAATCAATTTCGAGCAATATTCCTAGAATAAAAATTCCAAAATTCAAATCAGAGTGTTATAGAAAATCGTTAGATTGGTCAGATCGTCAGAGGTGCGGTGTTGTGGAATCAATTACCAAAAGACATGAAGGTTGGTGAGTTGAGTTATGATAAATTTAAATCAATCTACTATTAACGTGTCACCATATGTAAACCAGTACTCACGTAGTATTGTTATGGCAAAGAACGAATAAAAGTACAATTTCCAATTTCAAGCTCATATGACATAACATATTGAGTGATAAGGGCCTTTTACAATACCAATTGAGCAAATATCATATTTTGTATTTGTACATATCACTTTAAATGCATTGAACACGAAATAATCTTTTGATACGTAATGAACGCTTTGAAAAACACAACTTATTTGTCATCTCGTAATAACAGAAAATTAAACTTTCCTATAAAATAACGTCCAAAATGGGCTAATGTACAACCGTTGTAATTATAATTAACTTAAAATAATCGTATTCCTAACCTTTTATTACAATCATTCAGATTTTTTTCCTTAATTAAGTTTCATATTGTATAATTATATTTCATAAATCATCTAGAATCGCAGTTTAGTCCACAAGCCTGTTCACCACTTAAACCCAATTTTTCACGAAAATAAGTTTTCATCCCAACTTTCCCCAATTTATCAGCTAAGCACAAAACACATAGGTTCTCCACATTTTCAACATCAATTTTACAGCCGTATTCTACCAGTAGCTTAATAAACTCAATATTATTACATGTTTCCACACAATAATGAAGAATCGTGTCACCTCTCCCAAAAACTTCATTAAAATCAGCCCCACATATACGAAAACATTCCAGAGATTCTCTTTGTAAATTTGGACCAAATAAGTGTACTGCTTCTTGTAGCGGCGTCAAACCATTCACATTCGACTTTAAATTTATATGAGCAAAGTTCTTACTTGTCACAACAGCCAATGTTTTATGATAAGCTTTTACATTTTTTACAGAAAACTCTTCTTCATAATGTCTAAAATTAGCATAAGATATAGAATTCATGTATAATTCCAGGCCCAAAACACATTTTCCATCCAGCGACACTTCATTAACATCTGCATTCAATTCGTTTATGAGATACTCTCTTATCGGGAATATGCGCTCAGTAGAAAACATACATGATCGGCTGTCTTGTATAACCGGAAGTGTCAACAAAAAATTACGTCCACGGCCATCTTTTCTTTCAAGTTCTTTTGAACTCTTCCTGTGAACAAACCTTATGAAATCTATTGTATTCTCAGTACAACGTTCCGAATTTTTTGCTTTGGTATAAGTGCATGGCTCACTGATCCATTCCGTTAGACAATGAAAAATCCCACCGTCATCTTTTCTAATTTCTGCTATATTATCGAATACATCATCGCCACACTTGTATTCGATCAAATATTTGGCTATATCGTAGTGTCCCTTTTTAACTGATAAAATAACTAAGTCATGTGGATTATCAAATTTTATCTTTTCACACAAACTAGTGAAAAAACCAAAAGGTGCTCCTGAATTTAAAGCCGCAATTAAAATTTGATTACATACAATAGTGTTTTGTTCATTTACCCACAAGTTTATTAGAAACCTTGCCAAATTCCACATTTTAGACTCAAGACTATCATTTAAAAACCGACTAAATTCATTCCTTAAGAAAAAAGGATGACTTTCTTTTTCATTAGTTTTTAACCAGTTTAAATAACTACAGTCTGTTATTTTCTCTAAATAGTTATCTACAAATATCCAAAGTGACGATCTAAAACTTTCACTATTTTCATCCGGCATACCGAAATATAATAGGTTATTAAATGCTTCTTTGGAACACAAGTTGTCTAAATTTTCTGTCTCTAGCACTTTGATTATGTATCTAGCAACAAAGAAAT
>JAQFXM010005228.1:0-15387 GCA_034693345.1 Entomobrya multifasciata | reverse complement strand
ACATTTAACATTAAGTTTTCAAAAAATTACTACTATTTAAAGGTTGCTATGTTGTTCTTTCTCCAAAGCCATCAATTTATTTTACGCATTCATTCTCACTTATTGCATCCATATTTATGTTGTCGCCTCACAAAATTAATTACAAAATTAAAAAATATATATATCACAATGTCTATGCGGTAAGAAGAAATATCCTGTCATAATATTATTGTAAAATCCAGGATTATAGCTGACAATTATCCGTGGTAGCCACCCCCATGTCCACCCCCACCACCGCCGTGCCCATATCCCTTATGCCCGTGTCCACCACCCCCTCCTCCATGACCACCGTAGCCCTTATGTCCATATCTACAATTTTAAAAAATAAAGAAGGCTCAATTAAATGATTATAGCCACAGGTAGAAAGCAAGGGTACATTATCACATTTTCATGAATCATGCTTGAAATCTTCCATCAAGCATAATAAGCATATAAGCTAGGTTAGATTTTGAGAGCATTGCTAAATTGCTTACCCTCCGCCTCCGCCTCCTCCGTGGCCACCGTAGCCCTTATGCCCGTACCTAATCAAAATGGCAAGCAATTGAATAATTTAGAAAACATACAACTCAATAATAGTACGGGATGAATTCCATCAGGGTTACACAGGGTTCCAAAATGGTTTATAAGAAAATTACCCTCCTCCTCCGCCCCCACCTCCATGACCGTAGCCACCTCCACCATGCCCTCCATGTCTAAAACCAAATTAATGATTTGTTTAAACCCTGAAACAAACTTTCATTTGGATACAATGATACAATTACGTATAAATCAAACTTACCCATGCCCATAACCCCCAGCTTCAGTCATATCGATAAAGTTGACACATATCACAAACAGTGCAACAGTCTAAATTGTGTAATTTATGAACAATCAAATCAAGATTATAGACCAGTTTAAAAAATCAAATTAAAAACAGTATAATTCTAATGTTTAAATATTACCAAAATGAGAATCGCTTTGAAAGACATTTTGGCTCTTTTAACTTGGAAAACTGGATTATCAGTTAGTAGCTTCCCCACTCACTTTTATAAGAGTGCACTCAGGTCACAAAAAATCTAAACCACAATGGAAATCTTTCCTATAAAACGAACAAATTTTTCCCGAATCTTTTTAAAAGACTAGTCTGGCTTCTTAAAAATCTTTATTCTTTATTCCTCTCCTGTCTTTGATCAATGAATCTGATCTGATGTCGATGATGCACACATTTACAACCTTATATAGTGCATTTCATGCATCATTGATCCCGCTACGCTGACTAAGGGTCTTTGGTCACACCTTGCATCGCATTGCATTGTTGCTTCAAAGATGCTAAAAATATAAATATGAATAATCAGATTCCATTTTCGAAACTACTCGTTGCATTGCAGTTTGAACACGTTTAAAATATTCCTGAATCCTAATACATGCACTCGATTCAAATATCATTCGTTTTGAATAAAAAACGTGAAGTGTCAATTGCAAAAGTAGATCCTCAATCTACATAGAATATCATGGCCACCAAGTAAAAAACGGTTTGAATTTAGAACAATTCTCAGATTTTTGTATAGGGGTTGTACAGATAACATACATGCAATATTCTTCCTTCTTCCTTGATTTTTAAAGCATGTTTCGATTTCAAAGGGCGTCTGCGCCTGCACAGATTGCAATTTGCTATTACTGCAGCAAAAATGAAAAGTGCATGCCAACTTGTCAACGTGCTATGCAATATGCAAAACTGCAGTTGAAACAACAATTTTTGCAAGATGCAATGATTTATTTTCGCAAATTGTAATTGATTTTTGCTCAGTGCTTGGATATGCTCAAAATGGTCGATGAATTTTCTTAGTCGTTATTTTTTATTTAGTATTTTTTTCTTCTTTATTTCAACTTCTTTTCAAACTTTACACATGTGTACATTTAACAATTCAACATTGCAAGTTTCGTGTTAAATATGTAATAATAATAGAATATATAAGTTTGTAGTAATAATAATGACATCAGCAATACTTTGACAAATGACTATAACAGTAGTAACAAATTAAATATATAGTATAGTATAATATATTCATAGTGGTTATTTCATGAGAGTTTTAGTGATCAATTTTTTGAATAAAAACGTTTCAGCAGACTGTCTCAATATTAATCTCCGGCACAGGAGTATCAAATCAATACCAAAGGGATTGACGATGTTGAAAGATAAAAAGCGAAGTTGATGCGATTTTAATACGACTCAACTATGCCATCATAATAGTTTTTTAATTGTTTGTAGACAGATTACAAAGATGAGGAATTGAGGAGCCTTAAATAGACCGAACATATCTTAACCGACAAACTATTAGAAAGAAATACTCTGACCAAACACAAGTTCGCTGTCTTTTATAAAGGCAGTAACTTCGTCTTATAATATTATAAACCAGAAAACTTTTCCATTAATAAATTACTTCGAAAGCTAAACATTTTTTCTCTCTCATGACATTACTAGTGATAGTGTAAAGAAAGTAAATATAACTTCACCCCAAAACTCATTTTGATAAATTATGTGTACAATTTTTCTATTACGTCATTGCCTGGGTCTGACTACATCATTATTAGTGAACCGGTATTCTCTAATAGTTAAGTATTAATAATTATACAGAAATAACATCCTTACATATTTAGGAAAAGTTTAAGCGCGATATTATATATGTAGTTTATATGAATTATTTACATTGTATAACAAGCAGTAGGTAATTAGTACCAAAATTGAATACCATAATTTTCTCAATCTATCAGCGAAGGATTGCTTAATTAATTTTCTTATCAAATTTCATGTCTTACCCTCACTCAGTCTTAAAATGTAGAAAATATAACGTAGAATAGTAATGAACGAAATACAATAAATGGATATATCGATAGACGAGCAACTCTATGAAAAGCTATATTGTCCCATGACTATATTTTTTTCGAGTTTACGAAAATGAAAACAATAATGACAAACGCAGTATTAAAGCGATATTTCATATTTCGAATGCAAGACTGGATTTTCTCATGCCTCGCGATGATTCTCTGATTCGCTGCACTCTGTGTACATGATGTCGTAACTGTCATCATGGCTAATCACATTTTCGTTACTGAATGACTTCACTGATACGTCAGGAACTGGCAGGTACTTGTTAAGAAGGTATACAGTTGCCTCATATGTTGACATCATGATAGCTGTGTTGGGTATCTGGCGAATTAGTTGTGTCCCAAGACCTCGATATAATCCACGCCAGCCCTCCTCTTTGCACACCAATTGGAGAGTTTGCCAAAAGTGACGGTATTTGGAGCCCTCTTCACGCAGTCTTGTACGAGCAACTTCTGTTGAAAACAAAACCAAACGTTTGGTTAGTAAAATGCCAGAATTCTCAAGAGAAGAACTACCAAAACTACAATTCACGGTAGTGCATAATATATTGACGCATACGTACCATGAGGATATGCAATCACAGATGCAACGGTTTTGGAAAAGGCTCCTGCAACCATGAACTGTACGAAATCGCGAGTCGTTTTTTCATCAGGGTTTCTCTCTGTGTCAGCAAGCGTCTCTCCTGATCTGCTCCACTGCTGAAGTCGTTTTTTGGCAGCTTCATAAATTACGAAATGAATGACCGTCTCTGAGATCCCCATATAGGAAGCAGAAATTCCTTTGTAAAAACCCAAAATTCCACCCGAGCGATAGATGCGACTGATGGTTTCACGAACTGACTGACTGCGATTCTGATCCAACTGCAATCGGGTTTTTACAAACCATACAGGATTTGTTGCTGTACATGCCACAAAACCTATTCGAAAAACAAATACAAGTAAATTAGTAAAACATTCATGTATGATTCTTTTACGCATAGTGCGGGCACACTGATATTTCATAAAGTTCATTATCTAGCCTGGCATTCTTTTTGATACAATTTCAATTTTGCCAGAAGAATCGTTGTTCTAATATCATTTTCCAAGTGCATGACGCACATAAACTTCATAAACATGAAAAGTTGCATTCATAATAGTTGCCAAATTGGCTCTTGCTTCGACTCTTCCCTCTTCCCCTTTCATACAAACTCACTTTCTAACATTTTAAAAACTTGGAACCCTCTCCATATCACTAGCGCAAAGTTATGTAAATGAAATGATCGTCATTGCACGAGTCTGGAGCGTGAAAGATGAGAAAAATTGAATGTGGCTTTTGTAAATGTACAGTAAACTAAAAACGGATTGTCTAGTAAAGTATGTTTTCAGAGCAAATTTGACAGTCAAACTTCAAATTTCTATCAGTTCTAACAGGGAAATGCGTGCCAGTGCCAATTACAGAAATGTTATACGTCAATCCTTTCATAAAATGTTGGAACATTACCTGCTGTTGCAGCAGAGCATATGTGCACGACTGGCGATTCCATAGGAAAAATTTCATTGTAAGTCTTCTTGGACTGAGAATAAGCGCAGAAGTAAATAGCCCTTGAAGGCGCAACTCCAATTATGTTAGGTCCAAGTCCCTTGAATAGAGCTCTAGGTCCTTCTTTTTCAATGATAAGCCTAAAATAGTAAAAAAAAGTTTCATATTAGTTACATCGTACATCCTAGAAGCATTGTATAAAAATAACATGTTTTGTTTCGTAATATATAGTTCATCATCAAGAAAAAACAAGATTCAATTCGTGTTATCAGGAGAGTCAGTATTAACCGCTCAGTGAGTAAAGGTTTGACATGATTAGCTAGCATTTTTTGCATATCACCTTAATCATCAAAATTGTAATTTATATCTTTTCTGGCGTCGTTCGCGCTGGACTGGCGACAATGAGGAGGGGTGGTATACACCTATCTCCTGCCTTCCATCCAATGTGAACATTCATTTAGATGATCAATCAGACTCATACATTTTGCTCATGTTTTAAGAACTCCAAAGATCTTGAGAGGTCAAACTCAGTATGCTTCGTGTAAGAGGTTACATGCTTGAACTAATCACGTAACGTAATGTTTTAGCAAAAAATAATATTTTATCATAAAGACATAAACTGATTTCTTAATTATTGCTTGCTTAAGGTTGCCTTTAAATGAATGCAGGCAAAAAATTGACAACTTTTGGCTCCAGCCTTTTTCTTGAAATGAATGGATAAATAGAGCCTTATCGGGTTGTATTTAACTCTTCACAAGAATCGTACAAATTAATGACAAGCGTCCAAACAAATTTGATAAAAATCGTCTGAGCAAGCTCTGGAATGGAAAATTTACAGAAACTGAACACTGGATTTAACTAGATTTTCACTTGTGGTGTGGTGTGGGGGAGAAGTATATTTTTGGATCAGGACGTTATTATTGAAAAAAATCATCTTATCAGGAAAACTCAATTAAATATATACCAGTTTTTCCTTTTATATTAAGAAATTAGATAAGTGAGCTATAACTGGAATACACGCAATGTGTAGCAGCTCAATTCAAAGCTCATCTCATTTTCTTGAGATCGGCCGATCCTTAAAACTGATTCTTGAGCAAACAAACACAGTCATACATACATACACAGTAAATGACTTAACTTAACCTGGTCAAATAAAAAGACGTTTTTAACCAAAAAGCAGAGATTTCTGCTCTAAGTGATAACCCCAAACAGACCTTTTTTTCACAATTTCCTCAGAAAACTGGTATAAACCAGACAAGATTATGCTTCAGTGAAAAAAACTTTTCCACTACAAGGGTGTATCAATGGACAAATATAAGTTAATTGCTAAAAACAAACTTATTTTTACTTTTTAGTTTTTAATTAAACGTGCTATCTTAAATTGAAACTGATATTTGTTCAGGAAAATTGCTGATGTTTGTTTTTGGTGTGCATGTGTCTTTTCATTTCTTGCTCATGATTGTCTCATGAACACGCTTAAATTCTACAAAAAGGTCCAGTGTCATCCATAATGCTGCATAAAAAATACTGTTTCAACATATTTTTTGATCTCTATGCAAGGTAGTATGACCTGATACGCGAATGTATCCAGTTTACCCGTTACAATTGCTTGTTTTTGCAACCTTTATACATTAACTCGATGAAGGACTTTAAGTGGGTGAATGCATTCATTAAACTGGTTATTACCAGTTTTCTTTAATATCAAGTCCTCAGTAATTTCCAGATTTTTCTAAATTTTCTAGCTAGTAAAATGTTATGAACTGTTAAAATATGACCTGATTAACACTTTGAATGTCTAATAGTTAAAAAATGATTGATACCAAAAATATTTACATTCTTGGAACCAGACTGTGCCAGTTTAACACGCGCTGAATGTATGCATTCAATTGTTTCAATTATCACATTCAAAAAGACTGAATGAAATTATGTATTTATGACCAGTAAATATTTTACCTTGCTGAATAATTAGGGCAATGAGCCCACTCACTCTAAACTTTTCATGCACATTTAACATATCTTTAAGATCATTTGTGTTTGCTTACCGTAGGCACTGAACAAGTCCAAGCTTGGGCACATTGTTGGCTGGCATTGGACTATTGGGATGACCTCTGGCAACGGCGAGAATGTGCGCATTTCGGCCACAGTTGACACATGTACTGAACAGTCGAGTTTTGGAGTAGCCTGTAGTACTGTAGCTTGAGAGACCAGCACTATGACCTCCTCCATAGCCACCGCTTCGATATGGGCCTGAGAGGGGTGTGGTGGGGGGATTTCCAAAAACCGGATTGGAGGACTGAAGTCTTGTCTTAACAACTTCCAATGGACAGGTAACAACTGCACCGGCTGTTCCAGCGACCCTGTTTCAAGGAAAAGTGAACGATTATAGCAGGCTGTCTTCAAAAGCACAGTAGATGTATATTAAAGTAATAAAATATTTTTAGACAATTAAGCTTCCATTCATGCTTTTCAGTTAGTGGTACCCAACATGATTTACATGGAAAGTTTCTAAAGATGATAAACCGTTAAAAAGTTTCAAATTTTTGTTATATGCCTGCCTATTAGTATATACCTCAATGTGACAAGTTAAGGTAGTTTATTCCCATCCCTAGTATTATAAAATTGCTTCATTCTCTCTATCTCCTTTGATGACATTTTTCAAGCGTTCAAGTTGGAGTCATTCCAAAGGTTATGAATTACGTGGTCATGCGACGATACGAGCCATTGCCATTACATAACTGTTCTAAAGATTGAATCGCAGATTTGATGCAAAAATAGCACTTGTTACATAAACTACTACTCGCAGTTCTACGAAGAGCAAAACTAAACTTTTCGAGTACATTTTATCGTACTCTTATCACCCCAAGTCAACGAATCGAAAACCCTACATTTTTTTGCAACTGTCACCGTTGCTCACCTCAGCTTTCACTAAACTCCATATATTATCATTATAGTACTTTCATGACCTGTATGGCAAAAGTCCTTTCATATGGCTAACATTCATGCTCAACATTTCCCTACCAAGCTATTTTTCACCTTTCACATTGTCCTTTTTCAGACGATTTATATATATTCAAATTGTGTTCTCATGACCTTCAGATTTTATAAATCACAATTCGTCCCTCCCTAGTTGGTGTAACCTCAACAAATGCCAGTTTCGTGACCTACGTATCTTATTTGCAGAGAAAGAGAAATAAAAAATGGGAGCCATGTCCTGCGACTGGTGGTGGTAAATTGCAAGACCAAAGCCAAAAATTTTCGCCAAGTGGTAATGATTTGTTAGTCTAGAATAAAAGTATTCACGTACCCTCCAGCAACTAGATGAATAATTGTGTCACGTTGAGACATTTTCCGCAAATTAGGAGGCACACCTCAAACACAATACGATTTCCAAAAGATATTGGTTTTTTGTTCCAGTATAATATTTTTATATATAAAAAATGCTATATATCTATCTGATAAGTTCTTTGTACTATCTCTTATTACAGTTGAACTAGTCTCTATCTAAACCTTTTACGGCTTGGAATTTTCCTTAATAAATATTGTAAAAGAACGTGTCGTAGCCAAAAACATGGACAGATTTTTAACAAGAGTTTCAATCAAAAAAAGAAAACTGTACAGGATAATAAAAATATGCTTTAAGTCTGACAAATTGAAGGGGGGATCTATTCCAATTAATTTTAACAGCAAATCATATATTTGAGATGAAAATAAAGTTTTTGATTAAGGGATTCTGATATTCTGTGACAGTGATGGACGTCTCTTAACCCAAATGGGGTAGTCATTAATAATGTACAGCAGACGTCTTCAGATGATGCTGATGAAAGCATTCATATAACTTATCGAAGGTATACAATTTATCATGGAGAAATTAACTGATAAGCTTTACAGAACTATAGAGGAGAGGATTTTGTTTGGAAAACAATAATTTTTACAGCAAAAAAGGTTAATTTGAAAGAGAGAGATATGAAGTGAAAGTATGGTAGTGGTATTAGGGTGCTTATTTTTTATATAAACAAAAAACAGAATTTTTTTGGAAGAAAATTAGAAGGAAAATGATAGCATAAATACTACTACAAATTCTAAATTAATTATCAATAGTATCCCAAATGCCAATTTGGCGGAGGCTGGACCTGACAAATCTTTGGCTGTAGGGTTGGCACAGCGCACAGGAGAGGCGGTCACTCCTCTTTTCACTCAGTCAGTTTTCGAACAATGTGTGGGATTCCACCCGATTGGATTGCTGGTGTCACTGTCGTGTCTTGTCGCTTGACTTGACAAACTCAAATTGTAATAGTGGTCACCACAGAACAAAAAGCCACTTTTCACTTCCTTCTCAATTTTGTTATGTTGATTGGGTTGTAGAGAGATCAGCTTTCAACACCAAAATTTTTCCAGGGAATGAGTTGAGGATAAAATGTTTATTTTCTTCCAAAGGTCAGCAATTGATTAATAATGATTTTTTTCCTGAACCTTGACTTCCTTTGACACTTCTCAGCTGGGGCGTTTTTTGGTGTGAGAAAATATTATTTGTTGTTGACACGTTTGTTGTTGTACACAAAAAATTTCGTTAGAAAATATTTTTCTCTTTTGCGATTCAACTTGGAATTGAGTTTAGGTACTACACGCTCATTATAGTTTGGTTATAATTTTGACAGTAAATCAGTGCGCGAATGGCGAATAGCGAATATATTGTTTTTAGGATTAAATATTTCGCAAATCACTTAAATATATTTCATCCGATTTGGTTTGGTGAATGTTATTTTAGTGCGTTGTGTGTTACGTTAAGTACGTGTGGCATATCATGTATGCATGCATGTGCACAATATACACGAAAACTACACACGTAGTCAACTTGTCTTGTTAACTGTGAGACTTGTGTTGGACAGTGAATAGAAACAGCTTAACACTCACTTCTCAAACTTGTTTTTTAGTAAAAACTTTTTTATGCATTAGAGGATAAGAAATTTCTGATTTTTTTTAACACACATGCCATGTGATGTGATATAGCTCTCTGTATAGATTGAAAATGAGCAGAGATGAGTATATATTCTTTGTGATTGAGTTTTTTCAATACAAAACTGTATAACAAAAAGTAAAATTCTCTGTCTAACTTTTTTGATCTGTTTAATGGATCGTGTATGATGCGCTAATAATGTCAACAAGATAATGAGTATACTCACGATTGACAACTAAATGTTTAGTTAGTTGTAGTTGTAGCAGGCCTTCATTTCAACTTGTTTGGTAGTAAAACAAAGAAAATGAGCGTGGTTACGTTTACAGTAGTATAACTTGAAGGCTTTGTTAAATGTCGAATTTTTAATCTTCACTCTGAGCGAAAGCCTGTTTGCTTGGTTGATGATGGGAGGAGGGCGATTAGTTTAATTGCTTTTTGTGTTGTAGAGATAATTTCTTCTTAAATGTTGATGTAGTGGCTTATCCAAAAATTAAGAAGGTGTTGTTGAGCTTTGGTTTGGAACATCTGTCCACCAGAAAAGCAATTGATATTGGCGAAAAAATAATTATTTTCTTGTTGATTAAAATGTTGGCAACAATGTCACATCAGTTGACGTTTTGTTTTCCGTCACGTCTCATTTGATGCTTCTTGGAGAGCACTTTGTTGAGGTTTTGAGCGTAGAAAGCCGAAAATCTCATAAAAATTGAAGACACCTTTGAAAAAACAACATAAAAAAGAAAAAAGTTAGACACATGTGAAAGGTATCAGTTGAGTTCTTAAATGGGAGATTAAAAAGCTGAAAGCATGCTTTCAAACAAATATTTTCATTAGATCTATAGAGCGCAAATGCTTCTAGCAAAATTATAGAATTAAATAGAAGACGTGCGTACGTGTCTTTCGTCCGGTACGCAGCGAAATAATATAAGCACTTGTCTTATAGTGTTTTCGTTTTTGCAACGTTAATATTGCATTGATTACGTTTACTTCGTTTTTTTATTAATTCAAGGAAGGATTATACAGAGAATTTTGTTTTGTTGTATAATCGTGTATACTTTGTGAGCTATTTGGTGACAACTCGACAATTTTTAATGGGTTAGTTTACATTTAGAATTCCAAATACACAGTGAAATGTGTATAGAGACAAAGAGGGGCAGTGTGTGTGTGAGTCCCACTCTTAAAAAGAAAAAAATCTGTGCAAACTGCAGCAGCACAGTAGCCAGATCTGAGTTGACTGTCGTACAATTAGAAGGAATTCTGTTCGGTAACTGAACGCTAGTGCGCTATTTCGCCTTGCCTTTATACAGTTTTTCTTATCGCACGGCCGTCGTAGCGTCGTCGTCGACTATGAGAAGCTGACTACTTTCATGATATGAATATGAGTATATTTTATATGTGCATATAGCTTGCTTGAACCAAAACGAACTATGCTTGAACGAAGGTTTGTTGAAGGAGCAGTAGGAATAATATTTTTTTTCACAGAGAGCTCAGTCAGCACAGCACCATAAAAGAAACGTGAAGATCTCGAACGAACTGCAAGTTACTATTCCACTTTTTATAGTAGAATTTTTCATATAGTATTTAAGAAAAGTATGTACACACAATTCTAACTCTTTCTTTAGATGAACAAAATATTTTTATTTTATATATAAGGCTATAAGGCTATTATGGATTTATGAATATATCGACATCGCATCGACCGCGGAGCAAAATGAAACAAAACATTGTAGAATGAGAATCATAATCAAGTATACTTTTGTAGATTTTTCACTCAAGTGTTTATTATTAACATTTTATGCAGCTTTGCTTTGTTAGTGTTAAAAAATATTTTACTGCAACGAACAACTAAAATGTTGAAATGTGTAAAATGACTGCATACAAAACTGCACGAGAGCAGAGAAGCAGACCGCATTTAAGAAAAATGATAAGATGTTCCTATGCTCTCCTCCCCACTTTTTGTTTGCAGACGAGTTCTGTTTTGTGGGGGTTTGATTTGCCAGTTTGCCCCTCTGTGTGTAAAATAGTAATCAAAGAATAACAAGTTTACTCTAACTAGTCAAGCTCAAGAAATTTTCTTCTCTTTAGCACCTCGTTCAAAATTTATGTATCCTTTATGAAAGTTTGCATCTAAATCATTGCATTGTGTCTTGTTAAAATAATCGTAAAAGAGATCATGGCATAAAGGCGATGAAGAAATTTGCCAGTTACGTACGCGAAGGATAAAAAAGTTCATGCAAAAATGCAGCGTATTTTGTGGAAGTGGTTTTTCTTCTCAAGTGGTTCGTTATTCACTCAGCTCAGGGCAAACGGCGATAAGTATGACAAAAGTTGTGTATGCTTCCATAAAGTAAAGTATGTAATGTTTTTAGCGATCGTCTTCTCAAAACCTGAGGGATTAATGGTTCAAGTTAACATGAGTGTTGTTATACGATGCATTTGCAACATTAACTACAATGAAATGACATTATGCGAGATTTGTTTTGCAGTGTTGTACAAAGTGCAATCACTGGTATGCTAAGTTATTCACCACGTCATTATCCCTAATGCTAACGTACAAACTTCTAAAAAATGTTTCCAGCGCCATGTTTTAAAATGGTGCCGAGTGTCGAGCCGACTAATGATCTTGTTTACACAAAAACTTTGACTGACGATAGCTAAAATCTGTGCGAAACTAACCAAGTTAGAAAACAATACTAAACTTATTTTGCAGATCGTACCCTATTTTTAGTGGTAGAACATGCGGTGGACATGTGAATTTTGTATACACTACAATGTATTTTGTTTTCTAATGATGGATGACTGGTTAATATTAACATTTGTATCAAATGAAGAACATCATATTGCGTATTTCATGATGTACGAGAAAGTTTTGGAAATGTCGGAAGAAATTCGTACGTTAACGTATTTTGTAAAAGGTGATATTCGATTTCCTCATCATTGCATTAATCAGAAATCATATTGGTTTAGAAACTTTAAAAAGTTTGTTTGTAACTTTCTACGTATTGTTTTGTAAAAGGTTTACATCTGTCAAGAAACGGAAAGAATCTAGAGAGATGAAGTAGGACAGAACAAAAAGAAGATGCTGGAAATTTTCCAGAAAAACAATTTTTTAGAAAGTTTCCTTCTTTTGTACTACTACCTCCTACGCGACGCGCTTTTCTTGTGCATGCATGAGTCAATACTCTTACTTACATAGCAAATGAGCTTTAGAAATTACTTTATGCGTATAATATGTGTACCTATTGCATTGCAAAACATCACTACAAAATAAAGTACCTAATTTGTAAAGATTTTATTGGCTTCTTTACACAAGCTTACACAACTTTCCCAGGACACGGAAAAGTGAATCTGGTATTGTCTTTTAATGAAATACATAAAAACAACATCAATTCAGTTCATACTTCAATGAGGCGAAATAACTACTGATGCAACCGCTATTTTAACCGCATGCGGTGTTGTTTACGTTTTAAAAATACAACACGGTAGTACAGTCAAAACAAAATTGTTTACATAATGGCATGACTAAAATTACTCAATAGAATGAACAGTAGATAGTTGGAACAGGTTCATTTTGTGTTACATTACAAGTTATTATAAGCTACATAACTTGATGATCGTTATTTCCAACAAACAAAATGCAAAGATAAATCTTGCTGCTTTACTACAATAGAATACACTTGCACAAAACCAGGAGTGTCCAAGCACTTCAGATAATAAAAAATGCTTCCATTACATTGACTGTATACATTATGCATTAAATGATGTGCATCTCAAATTTTGCCAATGATGAAATAAATTATAAGCAGCTTTATGAGTAGTTTTAATATTAACATCAATTCAACTTAAAAATATGGTTGATTCATTCAACCAATACGTAGAAACAGACAAAATGACAAACTCGATTACAGATAAACAAAATATGACATGAAATTATTTACCTGAAAATGAGCCTTGTTATGAATGTTTGCAGTTGTTATTACAGGGTATGATGAATGATGACACAGTGATTGGTTGATTCAGATGGATGATAAATGAGTACAGCAATCAGTCGTTTTCTTTTGAAAGCTGAAATTGAAACAAAAATAAAACTTCACCGCCTTACACCATACCACACACTAAGATCACTTTTGAAGTAAATACGTTTTCACTCCAAAAAATCACTGTCACGTTTCCACAAATAAATTTTCGACTTTACATCACATTTACAGTGAACTATATTAATTGCTTGATACTGTTACTTGTTACTGTATCACAAAGTCAATGTCAAATTCACGTTTTGGAACGAATTTCATTGACATTGAGAAACAATTTATAACGACGCAGTATGGTCAAAAACAATGTTTTCACAGTTTTTGATACATAAAAACTTTTAGTGTTCTGCACTGTTTAGAATTTTTGTGTTTTTACCTCTGCTCTCATGAAAATGTTTATGCGGAATAGTGAGTTTTCTTGTTATACCTTCCCTCAATTCCCAACATGATATACATACATTTTATGTGGATATATACTTTTTTGTGCATATGGCAAAAAAATCTATATATAATGCTGCTTTAGTTGTGAATGAAACCATGTACATAGAAAACCTTATATTTACATTACATATTATGTATATCCTTCTGCTGTTCTGTTTACCATTTTCGAAATAAACATTTCATTCTCCTCTGCCGTTCTATCTCGTTTGTAGCTAACAGCGCAGCAAGAAAAAAACAAGTCTTAAAAGGATCTTGTTATTATTTTTGTTAGAGTAAAAGCTAAAACGGCTCCATAAACTATAAACAATGGACGAAAATAATACCTCGGGGTAGGTTAGCAATAAAACAGCATCATCGTGTTTCACATTTTGCTGCTGCGTCGAAGTTTTTTGAATCAATAATATATCTACAGAGAGTATATACCTGTTGTTTTAGTATTGATATACATACATTCTTCCCTCAAGCGATGAAAGTCACAGAAAGGGTACATTTAGGTATGCATAGTCATGGACAAAAATCTTGTGCTTTTCATTGGCTATTAAGTTGTGTAAATAGAACCAAACCTCTTTTTAAACTTTACAGACGAGACAAAAATGTTCACACATATTTTCAATTCAACTTTTCATCTAGAAATTTTAACCCAAAAGGTGATACTCTTTATTAGGAAGCAGTTTTAATAGAAGGACAAGCAAGGATTGTCTAGCTGATTGATAACCAAACCGTATAATTTGTACAGCAAAGCGAAAGAGAGGTCTATACAATAAATATACCCTTTGCTTGGTAAATGTATCAATATAATATTATGCAAAATAACAAATTCCTTTATACTGAATTCAAGTTGAACTTCCTACATATTTGCAGTGATGTTGGAACTTTGGAACATGATGATGATATTGACAATGTAACCTAAACATAGTGCAGCAGCTTTACTTCGGCCCATCCCCCATATAATCTTAAGCTTCGAAGAAGGATGGCAGCTGAGTCCGAGTTATATCATATAACCTGCTATAAGCCAGTTATAAGCATATTCGCAAATGAAATATGTACACAGGCACAGTATACACATTCAACTTTATGCTCTTCAAAATGAAATTTAGTTGAGCTTGGAAAGCAAACTTGTTACGAACTCTCCCGAACAAAATTGTGGATATACCTACTTATAGTGTACCTAAGTACATAATTTAAAAGCTGTGATATACAGATAATATGCCTTTTTCAGTCATAGCCATACTAAAGTAAGGGAGGCAAGGCAAGCCACACACCACCACACACACACATGTACAAGATCTGATGTAAATGACAACACGTAGTATTCTCGAGAACCACATATATTATTTACTTGCTTTGTTGGGGCTGAAGCTGACTTTACAATCTTCGCATCACGACCGCAAGTATATTTACTAATGATCATGATGACGACGATGATGATTGCATTAAAAATTTATCAGTATACATTTGAAGTATATCAGAGGACTAAACATGCAAAGCACAATCAACTGCACGAAAGCTATCATCTTACTTATCCTGTGCAGATAAACGCA
>JAQFXM010005227.1:0-15389 GCA_034693345.1 Entomobrya multifasciata | reverse complement strand
GATTAAAAATATGAACCTTATTTTAGTTCATATAGAAATTCAGTTGAGTATTTTGAAAATTGGTTAAGGATATGTTTGTTAAGCAATTTTTAGTTTAAATCTTTGGTAGTTGAATCATGAACAACAAATATACGAAATTCCGCATCAAAATCGAAGCGTCAGTTGGAGATTTCGCTAAGTAACTGGTTCAAAAGTAAAACAATGACTGTTCACTCAATTTTATTGATCCAAAATGAATCGCTGAACCGTAAAATGTACCAATATTGGCTTAAAATTGAAATTTGCTTAAACATTTTGTAATGCGGTAGATTCTTTAGTAAACAAGCAATTCGAATGATAAAGTTTTTAAACCTATCAGTTAGACAATGATCTGAAAGTCGACCGGATTTAGCTTTGTTTTCAAGAACAATTTGTCTGCCAGTACAATATTTTGCAGAAAATCTGGTTTAAAATAAAAATATTTTCCGTTCTCCCTAAATTTTTAAACTGTAATAATGCTTTGATTAAAAATATGAACCTTATTTTAGTTCATATAGAAATTCAGTTGAGTATTTTGAAAATTGGTTAAGGATATGTTTAGCAACCAATTTGTAGTTCAAATATTTGATGGTTGAATCATGAACAAAAATATACCAAATTACGCCTCAAAATTGAAGCCTCAGTTGGAGATTTCGCTAAATAACTGGTTCAAAAGTAAAACAATGTCTGTTCACTCAATTTTATTGAACTAAAATTAAGCGCTGAACCGTAAAATGTACTAATATTGGCTTTAAAAAATTCTATTCACTCTTAATTTTTAAACTGTAACTATACGTTGCTAAAAAATGTACCTTATTTTAATTCATATGGAAATTCTGTTGAGTATTTTGGAAATTGGTTAAAGATATGTGGTACATGGGGTATGGTTTTAAAATTTCAGAAAAAGCAAAATTTAGTTGGTTGTTGACAAGGACATTTAATACAAGTCTTAGATTTACACGCGCTTCGTGTTTGTTTTTGCCGTCTAGACAAATACTATTGTGAGACTTTCACTACACTACTAGTATTACAATAAAATCTCTGTGTTTGGAACTTATAACGTACCGTTATATTAGGTTAAAAGCTATATACTATTATGATTCGGTTTAGTTAGATGTAAAGACTTCAATAATAATAGTTAAATCCAATCTTATTAATCTACGGCTGTTTTTTGAAGGTGGAATATGGTGAGGTGATGCTTGGCTCTTTTCAGGCGTGGTTTTGACGAAGGAAAGGAGATCTTTCCACGAAAAATTCTAAACTTAACTAAAAGATTTTCTGGTTTTGGCTTACTGTCGCCTCTTTGCAAGACTTTTTTGCAAAGTTACCTTAGCCATGATCCACAGGATTTTGCTTGGGGTCTTATTCTGAACTTTTTAGTTTGGTGAGATGTCTTACACAGGAGCCAAATCCGAAAATTTCAGATTTGGTGCGCCGTCGTTTTTCGGGCGATCTATTTGTCTGGTTTATCTCATTGAAAACAATAATCACTTTCGCATAAAACTTTAATCTCAAACATCTTGCCCAAGCCCAACTAATATTGGTTTGTTTGAGCTTTTAATGTTTAAAAGCCAGAGCAGTTTAAAAAATTAATAAATAGAAAAATATGGCTTGAGATTAAATTTCATGTTTACTCAAGTTTAGAATTTGTAAATTATGTTAAAGTTCATAGAGTAGATTTATAAGTTTTAGTTAGCTGGAAAAATTATATTTTTACCTTACCGGGAAATGCATTTTATGATGGTATTTCAATAGAACAAAGATCCTGATTTGTTTTTTTTTGTGGATTGACTAACAAAAACAAGTTGATGTCGATACCTCGTCATTATTTGCAAACGGATTCTAAATGTTTTATAACATTGATTAAAGGCGCAGAGAAAATAAAAACCACATTTAAGATTAAAATGTAGTTTACGTGATCAGCTAAAACTACAAATGTTAAAAATCCACAAATGGTTTTGTTAACATAACTGTTTAATACAAATTGCCGTAAACTTTAAAATAAAATGGTTTTTACTCATTGATTCTATTTAAAAGATACATGTATAAACCTCAGTTCATTTATTCTAAAAAAAATTATCAGAAGTGATGCGCAAATACATTGAATTTTTCTTCACTTCAAATTGTAAAACAACATGGTTTTAGTTAAATCAAGACTCTAAATGTTTGAAACATTTTAATTGAACTATGCAAATAAACGAAATTGTCAATAATTTTGCTAAATATATTCAACTTATCTTTAAAAGTCTTACACTGATGGTTTTTGAATTCAGGTAGCGCTCAACATTAGGAGTATAGTGAATTTGGACTAACGAGGATATGACCAGGTCACTAAATCGACTAGAGCTTTGAAAAATAGTGAAACATATCAATTTTGGTACGCTGATTACGAATATAATTACCAAAATCCCGAATGGAGCCATTTGGAATTTTGATTTCTTATTTATTTATTTTTAAATAGAGCCGAGTCTGGGGAGCTGCCTACAAATTAGTCGAAGAGAATTTGGAGGAGATTCTGAGGAAATTGGACCATCGCGAGGTGATGGGTTATGAAAAGGTGCCGATTTTATTTTATCCAGTGATGGGGGGACATCCGTTGAATGAGGAAGGCATTTCAAGCACTTGTAAGGACCTGAGGATGGATAAAGTGCAGGTGCCTGCTTTTGAGGTGGTGATGTATTATGGGTCAAGTGAGAACAAGCATTTTGTGGGAGGTGAGGAGACGATGGAGGTGATTGGGAGGAGGATTTGGGAAAGTAGAGGACCAAGTGGGCAGAATAAAGAGTATTTGTTCAATTTGTGTGAGGCGATGAGGAGGATTGAGGAGGGGATGGGGGCGGGGGAAGAGGAGAAGGAGGGGATTTTAGATGAGCATTTGAGTGAGTTGGAGGGGATTGTGAGGCGGTTGGAAGAGACGGTGGTGAATAATGAGGAGGATGATGAGAGAATAAGTCATTGATAATTAATTAATTAATAAAAAATAAATAAATAATAATTTGAATTTGAAATTTAAAGTTAAAAAGAGGTCATATGTAAAATAAATAAAAAATAATTGTAATGATAATTCGTACATGAATATTATGTCTGTTACTGAAAACCACTTAGGACTAAAAAATTTGTGTGTTAAAAACTTTAGTAGAGATTTGTGATCATAAAATGTATGGGTTTTTTATGAAAAAGAAATATAATGATTTTTTTGAAGTTGTAATATAACTTAAGTTTAAATTAATAACATTGATGGTGAAAGGAAAATAACTGAATGCAATTTTAAATATTGAGAAGGAAAATGATCGTGTCATTATTTTGGCATTAAAATAATGATTTGTTTAAAATTGAAAATTAATTAAACATTTTCAAAAATATATTTTTAAAACTAGAATAAAAAATGTGTCATATATATTAGTGTGTAAGGTTGAACAAATACGACATTTTATTGGAAAAATTGACAAAAAGTTAATAAATTCGGTTAAAAATAAATAAAGCGCTAGCTAATTAAAAGTGTTAACAATAACTTTTGGAATAAAATGTTAAATATTCTTGAAAACTGTTTAGCAATGTATACTTGTATTAATGAACGTTAATATATATATTTTTTTTAAATTCAAAGATGAATTTATAATAATATCTAAAGTGTATTTATGATTTCCATCAATTCAGTTTTTTACAAAGAAAAATTGTTGAATCGTCCACATCGGAATGTCATTAAATATGAATATTTTTGTATTTCACTTTAAAACTGACGTAAACAAAATAATTAGCTTTATGACAACTGTAAATCTTTAGAATATATGCTGTCCATTTACCAAATTGTTATTTTAACAAAGAATCTTGTCATTGAAAGTTGTATTAGTTAAAAAATTATAATACCAAATGCCTTTTTACTACCTGAAGTAATAATTTATAAATCTATTACTTAAATTCGATATTTAAAGTGGATCTCAGGTGGACACAGTCAGTGAATCGATGATTTCATGTAGTTTTCCCAAATACATCTACATACCTACATTGGGAAAACAATGTTAAATCACTTTATAAAAGTATTTTTGCTAAATGACATTTATACTGAAAGCAAAATTTAAGGTTACCAAACTTTTCTCAATATACATACATCTAAATCTCATAACATTAGTGTTACAATATTGTTGTTACGTGAGCTCAAAATTTCTAAGACGTTGGTCTTCTTTTACAGAAGAGAAATAACTAACTGAGATGCAAGAACAAAAAATAGTATGTTGTAAATACAATATTTTAGCAGTTATTTTAATAACATATGAATACAAAATTACAAATGTTTTGGCCGATTTTACTACTATTTTATTGGAAGAAATTCATAAAGCAGACAAACAACGCAATGTATGTTCCACAAATTTTCACACTTACGATAAATCTTTTAGTATCATTACAAGTTGTAATGTAATTTGGTATTTTGGTCAGCGTACAATATTTATTCTTTATTAAGGCCATATACATATTTAAACTAGCATTAGTGCTTTATAGTAGAATTTATTTAACCAAACTTAAATAGTTTAATATGCATATCGTTGTACATTTTAAGTTGACTAGTTGTCAGTTGTGGCCATGAAAATCCTAAAATTTAAACCTAAATGTTTTAAACCTAAAACATTCAAACGATAATTTAAATGAGGTCAGTTCAGTTGAAATTAGTTTGTCAGTCGGATAATCTTTGTACTGATGAGAATGTATACTTAACTCTGAAAGGATGTATGTATGAGTCACCTAAAACTTACGATAAATTAAGCAATTTTAAGTAATATCAGAAACGTTCAAAAAATACATTGATGATACATGGAACCACAACAGATTTATTTAGCTTGTTTATTTCACAACGTAAAGGTTTACAATATTTTGGTAAAATCTGTTTATGACTGTTGAATTTTATTTACTGTAAGAATTAAAAATACCTTTTCATTTCTTTACAAAAAAATCACCTTATTTTGTATTGCTCACTGCTCATCCCTCAATGTACACAACAGCTGCAAGCAATACAAAATACAACGTGTTGTGTATATGCACCGGTACATGTACTGCAGCGCACCAGTATTTTTATTTTGTGTTGGGTGGGTGCCGTCTACACATTGCATTGCATTTGTAGTCATCACATGTTGACGACACCAATTTAAGGTGATTTTTTTGTAAAGAAATGAAAAGGTATTTTTAATTCTTACAGTACTACCGAGAATTTAGCATACTTATATATTTCATTACAAAATTTCTGGTTTATTTTTTATGGTTCTTTTACATTGAATTACATACTATTTGTCTCTAAAGTAAAGGTATAATATATGAATTTAAAAAAAGGACCTCAATGCATAAAAATTATAGATTTAGTTTTAAAAAATTAATGTAATTTTTATTTGGATGATTTCAAATCACAAATAAAAGGATGGTATTCCGACTCAATATCAAAGCTTAATTGGATACCTTGTCCTCGCACAATTGTAATAAAGCTAGTAGGGTTTACTATTCTATTGTCCGAGAAAGCATTATCAGAAAACTGGATTATGGTTGAATCATAAGAATCGTAATTAACTTGTTCTACGTCCCAATACCAGCTATTTGTCATGTTCGGATTTTCTCTGCAATTGGGCTCATCAGAAAATCTTCCACCAATCCAAAATATATCAGTTGTTGTCCCACCCAACATATTTTGTAATTCCACCACATCTTTTACTGTTTTTACCGTGGCAAGTTGTCCTCCAAGAAATTCACATCTATCTCTGGCGTCAATGGCACGAACCTTTAGAAATAAATAAAAAAATCGAGTAAAAAGCATGGACCACAAAACTTAGTATTAAATATTATTTCAGTGGATGTTTTACCATATTTTCAGATACATAGTAACGCAAAGGTAATTTTGTGGAAGGATTAAAGTCACAAATGAAAGGATGGAAGTTAAATTTATCATTACATTCTAGCTTAGGTATACGTCCAGATACAATCGTAATGGAAATCTCAGGGCTCCATTTCCCATCATGTTGTATTTCATTCGTAAACTTAATTAAGGTAGAATCGTAAGGGTAATGGCCGTTCTCAGAATTTCAATACCAACATGATGAATTAAAGGTCCTACTGTTACAGACTTCTGTGTAATATTTTCCACCTATCATCCAAAATTGATATCCACCCAGTTCTCTTTTTAAGACATCTGTTATTGCTTCAAAATCTTCCTTTGTGATAATAGTCGCGAGTTGTCCTCCAGCGTATTCACATCTGTCTATGGCTTCATCGAAACGTACCTTTAAACCAGTAAAAATTAAACAGCTTGAACCGTGAGTCTATAGATTTTTTGAATATCTGGAGTAAATTGCATTTTTACCGATTCTAATGAAATATGATATCGCGCGTACGGTTTGGAGTCCAACCGGCTATTGTTCTGTTGAACAACTGGTAAAAAATGAATGATAAAGCATTACAATCTTAATTGTATGTGCCAAACTTTATGGTATATGGTACGATACGACTGAGATCTCGTTAAACGAGCCGTTTAACTCAGAAGTGCCCAAGTTAAAGGATTTACAGGTTAGGTTAAGCAAGGTACGAAGGAGTACCTCTAACTAGGACAGGAAGGACGACGGGACCAGAGAAAAGACCCTGATTACTACTCAATCATGACATGATTAAGTAGACTCTCAGAGAAAAAACTCAGATCCAATGTTGGAGCAGCCTGGTATCGAAACCAGGGATTAGTGCAAGCCAAAGCGGTATCCTAACCACTCGGCCACACCTCCACTCCTATATATTTATCATATTGTTGTTGTTGAAATATCATATATATTTCAACAACAATGTCAGTTATTAACCCATTCGATACAGAATTTGCTTCTAGAGATTTAACTTAATGTTTTAAATTATTACTTACTTTGAAAAATCCAATTAGATTAAAAACTTACCATTACGTGTAAAAGCAGAGTTTACAGCGTGCACACAAATTATCAAGAGACAAGTTGTAAATTTTTCTCCAGCCATGTTGAGTTTGGTAATGATTTCAGAAGTATGTTTACTTTAGATATAAACCTAAATTTTACTCTGAGTGAAAGTAGTTACCATTGAAACTTATATTGAACATTTATAAATATTTAACTTATATTGAGATCATTAAAATGAACAAAACCAAAATATGGAACACGGGCAATTTAAACATACCCTTAATTTGGGTTTTGCTCATGTAACTGATCACTTAAAATCGCTCTTGATTAATCCGTTGGCATATATCTTCGTTGTTTAAAATATATTTTTATAATATCATCAAATTTACATTCATATAGTTAAAAGCAAAATATGGTTTCTTGTGTGGACACCAATTATATAAAACTTGTTAACGTAAATGCATAGCCTGTCAACCGTTTCTTGCCAAATTATTTAGTAAAACTGACGCATAAAATGATTATACGTCGTTTTGGATAAACTCGTTCGAATTATATTATCTTACATAAAACATGTCATGCCCTGGTAATTTATGAAAATAAACATTCATAATAGATTGTGCAATGTTATGTAGGTATTATGTTTGCTGTCCTCATGAATGGATGTTGTGTACACACAACAAGGCATACTTAAACTTATCAGTTCCAGGACAAGTGTTGTTGTTTGAAGAAAGTGTTCTACTTTCCAGGGTTAATAGATAAGCATTGACACTTAAATTGATTCCAATACATCAAAGCTGCCGACATCATGTCAATTTAAACAAGGCGCAATGCACAGTGCTGTTATTAAAATAAGATATTTCTGTTAAATTTTGTCAAAATGTTGTCACTCGTCCATGTCATGTCTTATAAAACAATAAACCTGACAACAGGATATAGGGAACTTGCGACTTATGTGCTCAAAAAGTAGCTAAAATAGTTATTGTTGCATTAGTAGAAATAAAATTGTTTTCATTTTTGCACAAGTTGAATGCCGCTGAAGTGTTTGCTTGTAGCCAAATAGAACTTTACATCGTTTTGGCGCTAGAATTATTCAACATAAGAGCGACTCGAAATTTTGCACAATGATATAGTTTTAATATATGAATTTATTTGTGCAATAATAAAACATGGTTTAATTTGAAATTTAAAAAAAGGTTGACCTAGGTCACGTTGGGTCAAGTTTCCTGACCTCAAAAAATATGCATAATAATTGGCTTTTGTAGTTATGTGGTCTTGTCAAGTTTAAATGAAATCCATTGGTGACTTAATACTGTTGAGTGTTTTTGACGTCAGACCTAAATTTGACCTGGGTCAACCGATTTTTTAGAATGATATGTCACACGACGTATTTCTGACCTCATGGGGCCACTGTGACCCAAAGTGACACTTGATTGGTGATCTACTCAACCTGAGCTTTAGAATGATACGTCACATGACATGTGTCTGATACTGACCTTTGACCCTGATTTCTGACCTACCCAGGTCACGTTGGCCTCAAAATATATGCACAATAATTGCCTCTGTAAGTTTTGAATTCCTGCCAATTTTTATTGAGATCCATCGTACTGTTTAGATAGGAGACCATGTTGAAGTTGTGACCTTTAAAGCCCTCTGGGGGCAAAGAGGTTGGCTCAGGTCAACTTAAACTTTGCATAACAATGTTTCTATAGTAGGGCTACCGCTCCACTAAATTTGAGCGCATGTTGTCATGTTAAACTTTTTTGACCTTTGACCTAACTTTGACCTGGGTCAACCGATTTTGCTGACCAACAAACTCGTCCAAGCAGGGACCCATATGTATCGATTGGTGAAATCAGATTTTGAAAATCTTGATTCGTTTTTGAGTTATCGTGCGTACAGACGGACAGACAGGCAGACGGACAGGCCATCCTGTATAACTTGCTCCGAAGTCGCAAGTTAATAACACGCAAAAGTCTGTTATGGAAGCAAAAAAAGGAGCAGTCAGTTATTATTATTTTAGGATCGTATTTTATTCAAATATTAAACTTGAGTGTACATAAATCAACAAATGGCCTATTTGATAGGGCTTACAAAAGAAAGTCAAATTTGTTTATAGGATTTTAATTTTTTTTTAAATTAATGCGTCATAATACAAATACAGATACATTTTATATTTAAAATAATATGGAAAAATTATGAAGTACGTTTAGACAGCAAAAGCTTACTTAATTCTTTTTTAAATAAATCATACTTTTGAATACTTTTGATTGATTCAGGTAAGGCACTCTACATGCTTACACCATTGTATTGAAACACACTTCTTCAAGCAGTGGTTTGTATAGATGTGCTAACTTACTATTACCCCTTGTATCAAAATTATGAACTTATTTTACATCAACAAAGTAATTTTGTAAACTCTGTGTTGTTTTTTCTTTAATTACCTTAGACATTAAACAAATAATTTGAGTGGTTTTATATGTTCTTGTTGTTGCACCCTGCTTACATAACAGACTTTTGCATGTTATGTTTTTATAAGCCATGATATCGACATTGCATGCTGATGGATTAAAATGTTACTTTGCAGTAAAATTAAATATATATAACATAAATGTAAATGTGGTCAAGTCAATACAATATAGACTGCTTGAGATTCGAAGTTTCCATGATATTGATGAAAATTTTAGAATACCAGATTTACTTCCACAATGTTGGAATTATATTTAAATTTTGACTTGCATAAAGAAACAATTTTTTTACTAGAGAATAATATCGGTTGCCGGTAGATAACGTTTTATGCACTATTTGATGAATAAATACATGCTTTTTTACGAAATAAATTAACTCCACAAACTTCTGTTCTGTGAGACAAGTAGTGTTCTGGTTAATTCAATAATGTTTTGTCGATTATTTAATAAAATCCTGTTCCTTAAGCAAGCGGGAGGATGAATTTACCAGTGTATGCAGCAAAAAAGCCATTTACAGAATCTATCATTATACATTTTTGAATATTACAATATTAAAGAATCTAAGTGCTCAAATAAACCTTAGGCGAAATTTATTAATTTTTATATCTAATTTATTAATTGAATGGGAAAAGGAAAACTATTAAAATAAAATCAAGCTTCAACCAACAATTGCAGTCGCCATATCATAAAAATTATAAAGAAAATGTTACATTTTGCATATCGCTTTACGAATGTCCGTAGTATACCAAATTCAAACTCTAGTACATCGATTCTAGGTTGCAAAAATAGGGATGATGTTCAGAATCATCACTGATATCAAGTTCAAGCGTTTCTCCGTATACAACTGTAATGTGACTAGTAGCTTTCACCCTTTGAACAGCTCTAGCTTTCTCGGAGAATTGGATTATAGCTGAATCAACAAAGTAGTCGTCATATTCATCATGCCAGTACCAGCACGATGAATTAAATGGCTGATTTCTGCAATGCTCATGTTCTAAAAGTTTTCCACCGAGCCAAAATTGGTTTCTTTCTGTTTCGCTGTCCAATAATTCATATATTGCCTTTAGGTCTTCCTTTGTTTTTAAGGTCGCCAGTTGCCCTCCTTGATAGTCACATTTTACTCGCGCCTCAAGAGCACGTAACTGAAATGAGGCAAATTAGATTGACCATATACAAAACTTTAACGCAAAATCGGTTCTTGAATAGAAAAACGAAAATACCGCGTCCACTGATAAGTAGTATTGTACAATGGATCCGTGTCTTGATTTTACTTGGTACTGGCTGCTAGCTAATATAGGACAAAAACAATGCAAGCACACATTTTTTAAGAAAAAATCTTTTATATTCATTTACCCTTAGGTCGATACTAAATTTAATTTAGGCATTATTTACTGAACCTAAGGTTTCGATCCTTATCAAATTACTATTTTCAAGCCAGAACAGTTTACCCGTTTTAAAACGAATAACTTGTTCAAATTTTAAAAAAAATATACTTTCCTAAAAATGTACGTTTTTACTATCATTTAGCAGCTTTAAAACGAAATACTTTTAGAATAATTAAAACCATTTGACGAAGTCAATGATTGTTTACTACAAATTGTTTGATTGTTAAATTATATTCAATTGTATCATTATGTACCTAAATTAACTCGTTAAAATTTTTAATTATGTTTTTCTCTTATTCTACTCAAACTTGGCATTTCATGTAAACAATATGTTCTGTAACATGTTTCTGAAGAAAGTCAATAAATTTTCAATCAATCAATCAATCAAAGTTAAGATTTAAGACGATTGTACCTTCGGACAAATTGCAGATTTAATGCCATGTACTAATACAATGAGGAAGCAAATACCCAACTTCAATTGGACCTTGTTGATATCCATATGAAATTTACCAATTTGTTTGCCTATCATACTAAATACACATAGCTTGGTCTGATGCGAAATTTGCGAGAGACATGCTCTTATATCCAAAACTCGGAATTCTGGCTAAATATTGTGGTCAACATAAAAAATTTGAAATAATCACAAAATTGTCGTTTGATATCGTGATATTACCTAATCGAATAATTATACTTACTAATGATGTCGTCAGGTAAATAATGTCCACTGGCATATGGATTTTGCCAGATGTAGATAATACTGATCATTAAATAAACCTCTATATTGACTACGTGAAGCAAACTTCTTATTATAAGCAATGATTCAACAACGGAGAAATTCAACTTCAATCCGTATGGGGTCTCTATCCGTAGGGGGTCCGTATCTCTCCTTTAACTCAAGTGGGTCAACAATTGCATGAGGGGCCACTGGTTATTTATAGTTATATTTTGTCCAGATGATAACTTTTACAGTTCTTTGAAAAATGTTTAATTTTGTATGTGTATGTTGTCGTCGGAAAATATGAAGGGGTCCTGTGGATTATGATGGAATGTTGCCTGTGCTTTATGGAGGTGAATTGGAGGGTTTTATGGAGGGTGCCAGCATAAACGGATGCTAAAGAGTTGGGTAAAGGACACGACGACCTGGGGCTAAATGAATATTAGGGAGTGTAGCTCAGAGGAATTTATAGTTTAACTTTTCCTTATTTTATTACATACAACTTCTAATTCAAAAATGGGAATTTAACACGTTTCCATAAAAATATTAAAAGATACAGGTATAAAATATTTAACAGGAGAGGAACAAGTGGTTCAAATCCGCAAGGAAAAGGTGACTGCTACTGCTGCAAGTTGGGAAGAGAGTGTGACGAGTCTCCTCTGCCGCTGCCGATGGTAATAGTAAAAAGATGAGGAGAGAAGACTGGACTTGTGTTGAGTGTAGTTTTAGTTGGTAGCTTGCTTTGCCCATTGCTCCAGCTCCAGCTAGCAATGGCAAACAAGACGGGAGGGAGAAGGTGTGCTTCTACCGCAAAGCCTCGAGGTTATCAGGCCATGCGTGCGTAGCGGGAAGAAGATAGCTTGGGGGGTTGGGTGGTATGGGTGTAGTGCAGTGTTACACCGAGAAGCAAGGTTTGTGAGTGGGGCTTTGTGAAACAAGCCTGACATGTGGAAAATAAAGATGCATGAACTACTTGGGACATTTTAACATTTAAAGGAAAGGGAGAAGGGCCACAATGTACGCATATTTGTGTCATCACCATGGAATAAAATAATTCAAAATGATAAAAATAAACGTTCCAGTTTTAATTATATGAGTCCTTATCAATTGATAAATATTGGTCCAGTTTCAAAAGGCTAAAGTTGATTACAATGAAAATAATACAATGCATGCATTTTGACGGATTAATATTTCATACTTGTACAGTAAGTCAGTCTTTAAAATCAAGGCTGATGTCTAGTTCAAACATTAAGAGTCCAGGTTATTGGGACTAGTTTAGAAAACAAACTTGTGAGCGATCGAATGACCAACATTGACCAGTTTAACAAGGGTGTATTATATTATGCGAAATGCGCACTTATCGCACAGGGCTAGTGCTTGTACCTCTAAAACTGATCGTTGAAAATACATCTACGGTTAATGGTATAGAGCAAATGAAGCCTTTTAATGAGCATTGACATGTTTAATGTATCAACCGAAGATGCAGTCTTTAAATACATTTACATACAATTTTTAGCTGTTTAAAACGTATATTTGTCTAAAACGTTCCAACAAAGTGAAACGAACTTAATCTATTCTAGTTTTATATCGTATATTGAACCAGTCTGTGATTGATATGTATGATTTTCTTGAATTCATTTCATTTAATTAGGTTTTAGATATATATGTCTTCAATGTATTTTTGCAATCTGGCGAGTTGGTAAAAATACATATATACATATTTCATTAATGTTACGTTTGGTATGTAGGTAAGATAATAGGAACTCATCATGAAATATTATTTTCCCGTGTTGTACTGATTTTCATTTAATTTCTTAAAACAAATTTAAGCCAAATATAATATTAACAAATCACCCAACATTTTCCAACTAAACTAAATTTTAAGTTGGTTAGAAAATTGAGCTTTTGTTACTATGCCAAGAAAGAATGTTTTATAAAAATTGTTTTAAACACATTCGCATGTGAATTTTTATTGATATCTAAACTTAATATACGTAACTTGAGTAAACAACAAGTTAGTGGTTAGATGGAGGGTTTTTAGACTTGTAAATCAAATGATAACATTCAGATTAGATACCAGAACAAAGTTGAGTATTTTGTTCTAATACAATTGTTTCAAAGCTAGCAGAATTTACGCAACACAAATTGTTAACCTAAATCTTCATGGCATAACCAAAACCAAACATTCGTTTATTTTTTTCCCTCTGTCCAAAGTAAAAGTTCTTTTGACACAAGATATGAAAAGTAACTCATTCTTATACTTGAAACGAGCTCACTTTACTTATCGACTACTACTGATCTAATGACAATGACGAAGGAACAACTGGCATTCTGTTCTGACCTTATATTTATAGGAAATCCTACAATTTGAAGGTACTCATATTTTGACAAATAAACAACTATCCTCCAAGGCAATAATCGGGGGTAACATGTTTTTTTGCATATTACATGCCTACATTAGCATAACACATCTTCGCCGGTGCATGGCACAGGAGGATGCACCGGTGGATGGTAAATCAAAACATATTTTCCTGTATGTGTCATTTAAACATTGAAATCACATGCAAATGGCAATTTAACATTTAGATTCTATGCCTATGGCAATTCAGAATACAGATTCCCTGCATTTGGCATTTCAACACATGTACTACCTGCATATAACATTAACGTAGGTTGAATGTTGTTTTGCTTGAATCATGTTGCCACAAAGTAAAGACTCAATAAATGCATGAAATTCAAAAAAATCAATCGTCATCTTCAAATGCCTTCCTCGAAGTTATTTTTTGCTAAAATACTGTATATACGAGTTAAAATGGACCGAAACTAAATGTTCTAAAATTATTTGAGGAAATATGTATTGCCAAATTATCTTTATTTTTCTTCAGTAAGTTTAGACTGTAAGAAATGTATATATTTTTAAAGTCTAGTATTTGGTTATTGATACTGAAGTAAGTACAAATTTTACATTATTAAAATCCTAAGATGCAGGTAATGGAACTGGAACCCAAATTAAATTCATTTTCAAAATTCCTGTTTGGACAACATCCACAGACTTGAATCGAAGTCGATTAAATGTGGTATAAAAGGTGCAATTTCGATAAAAACGCAATGATTTCGCATCGATGTGCACTTTTTTAAATACATTTTTTGTACTTATTTCAATCTAATGTAAAAAAAATATCGCCGAATAATGACATAATTGTATGATTTTTATTAAAAATGGTCTCATCTCACTTCAAACACTACCGAATTCATTTAGGGATGGATTTTATATATATTTTAATAAATACTTAGGTAGACTTTTATTTTCTGGTGATCTTGACACCAAAAATGTTGCAAAAAATTTGGATGGCATGCGAATTATTTAAACTATCAACTTCATTAAGGAAGTAAGCAACAACATACTAGTGCAACACGTTCAACCAGTATTATACTATCTTAATTATAACGAATTCTACAATATCATACATTCCCAAATACGTGTGACCGATGATTTGATGAAAAAATCATTAAAAAGTATTCAATCTAAACTCCATAATGCATAAACCTAAGGCTTCTAAAAATCTTAAATCAACATGGCATTTCTTTGGAAGATTAAAAACCAAATACATGTGCGATTGCTTGCAAATATGGGCAAACTAAGATCTCGTTTGTAACCTGATTTATTATCAGCCCAAAAAAACTAATGACATGGTGTTTACGAAAATAATCTATTAAAACAAAAAACTTGATACTTGCAACAAGAATCTTCACCCACCTCAATTGCAATAACTCATTCATGGGCGCAATCGCACTTGGGAGTACTAGTTCCAAATGATGAAGGTAGTATATCATCATACGGGGTGCGGTCGCACACAAAAGTGTGAATTTCAGAGCCTGCATCATACTCTAGTTGAAGCCTTTGTCCTGGCACAACCAC
>JAQFXM010005226.1:0-15390 GCA_034693345.1 Entomobrya multifasciata | reverse complement strand
ATTTGATTCTGATCTGATTAGTAATCAATCACTAATCACAATCAGAACAAATCATAATTCTTAACTACATTTTATAAGATAATTAAGATGAGCGATATGAATACAAGATTGATAAACATATCAAGGCCCTTTATATTTTTTCTGAAGCTTCTTCAAAAAATTACTTCAAGGGTAACCAATTTCTGGGTAGGGCGTCACCAAATACGATATGATCAAAAAATATGCAGCCTTCATCTTTGCCAGATAATAATGGAAGATTGTGATGGTTTTTAAAGGCTACTTTAAACTTTATTATATCGTTAGTTTAAAAATATGCAATAATATGAAAAATTAAGCTGCTCATCTTAATTGCTATCTGATAATTCAAGTAGGCAGTTGTGTTACATGTTATGAAACATTGCTAGTTATAAAAATGTCGTAGTCACTATTAAAATTAAAGCTGTAAATGCTTACATAGTTGCAATCTGACAATTTATGACAATGACAATCAATGAAAAAATTGCGTGCACTATGGTTCTGTTAGCCAGTAAACTGTCATTACATAGATGATGTACAACGTACACAAGTCAAGGTCGTTTAGAAATTTAAAAATAAACCCTTCAACATGTAGCATGTTACTTAACTCACACCTTCATAACGTTTAAAAAAAGTGTATTTAAACAAAAAGAATTGCTGTACTGTTCTAGAAACTATTTAAATTTTTAACAGTTGCATGTCATTTGCAGGCAAAAAATTACTAACCTTGCCTTGCTTACTTTTAAATGTTTGCAAATAAAAGTTTATGCAAAATGCAATGATTTTTTTTGCCATCTTAAATGTTGGACTATTACTTTACCAAGCATACTGTCAAAATGCATGAACTTGTGTCATTTAAGAGTGACCATTGCAGGTAACGCCAGTCATTACTTTGAAACTCACAGACCGGAAACTTTGACACCCTTGTAATTCAACAACCCTCGAAAATTAACAAGGGGCCGTTTGCAACACATTTTGACAGGAATAATTGGCTGTACACATGATACTATTTTTGTCTCTTAATTAATGGTATTACCGTGATGATGAGTGTTTTTCTCTCGTAATCTACTCATTTTTTTTTGTTTTAGCTTTATTTTGAATAGGTATGCATGCAGTAGTAACTTTTGATTGGCTGAATTTGGAATAATTTTGGTTAAAAATTTATTTCGTCTGTCAGTCCGAGATTTTTATGGTTTAGTTTTCTACACTAATCAAAGCATGGACATGTTTCCAAAATAGTCAAACTATCATTAAAAATCAAACATAAAAATAATAAAATGATTGAGTAAAAAAATGTTTAGCACTTCCATTAGTGTCTATTATAAATTTCAAAACAGATTCCACCACATCTTTACTTCTGTTTTACCAACTTAATTTTCATATTCCTTTGTAACGACATTTTTTTGAAATCACATAAACCACGCATAATGATCTCATTTAAGGCTTTGTACTAAACTCTTTGATTTGCCCGAAACTGAAGGTCAGAAAAAAACTTATAGAAGATAACTGGACATGATGAAATCGATTTCATGCGAATGTGCTCGTCGCGGTACATGAAGTTGACAATTATATAATTACAATGATGTTGAAAAATACATAGCATATTATATTTTTGAATTTTAGGGCCTTTGTGAGTTTACTTTTTTGGTTACTAACTTAAACTCCACGAATCTCTGCGATGTATATAAATTCGCTGTACCCTCAGTCTGGACAGTCAGTAACAACCTCTTGGTTTGTGAGAACTCACAGTTTGGAAACAGTTCTAAAAAATATTTCCCAAAATTTCTCAAAGTTAACTTCAAAACAGACGTCATGGCTCGAAACTTGGTAAGCAAAGTTTTTTTTTGGGATGAAGAGTCATATTTTTTTGGGAAATCAAAGTTTTCTGGAAATCCGATTTTGGGGGAACTTGAGACTAACGAAAAATTACTTTTGTTGTAGACCATCGTTGTTTTGTGTCTGTGCGTGGCAGTAGCATACGCTGCTGACCTTCGTCGATTAATTGCCGAAAGGGCTTCACTCACTCCTCAGTCAGCTAAGCCTGCTGGAGCTGATGGGAAGGGAGCTGGGGGTGATCTTGACACAGCCAACAGCTGGGGATATGGATGGGGTGGTCCATGGGGAGGTAAGATCAGTGAAGTCACTTTGTAAAATCGACTTTTGACTAAAAAATCTAAAAATTGCACACTTTAATCTCCTCAGGTTGGGGCGGTTATGGATTCGGAGGTGGTTGGGGTCCATGGGGTTATGGATGGGGAGGTCCATGGGGAGGATATGGTGGTGGTGGTTGGTGGTAAACCCAGTTCCAAGACTCTTTGACGCGATCATCAACTTCGAACAACTTTTTGTAATTTTTATTTATGCATGGACCATTTTGTCATTAGGAAACCATAAATTCGCCAAATTTACAATCAAAACGTTTTATGCTCAAATTGAATGTTTATAAAATTCGTATGCTAAGCTTGTTTTCATTTTTGATTGGACATTGAACCCGAATTGGCATTTGTTACTAAAATAAAAAAAAATAAACCAATTGGAGTATTATACGTAAAAAAACCTTACATTTTAAAACTATTATTATTATTATTATCATACTCATCTTTTTCATTTGTTCACACTTTTTTACAAACCAAAACATGCAGATTTCTTTTTTTAATGCTGTAACATAAACTCATCCTTGTGGTTCTTCCTCTTAAACTGCAAAGTCTGCAAACTATTTTTTTATGGTTTTACACGCAAGTAGCGCACTTTTGCATTGTCACCCTTTTCCTTTTAATAATATTAATCAGACATTCACAAAATGATACGACAAATGAAAGTGAATGTGTATCCCCGTTGCACCTGCCACTCTGCAACAGAAAAATGAACGTTAGAACAACAAACTGAAACTCTTGACACGAAAAAAGTAGTCCATCTAGATTTCCTTTTTACTTTCATCCGAAGTAAAAAAAATTATACATTCTCCCTCAACACCAACTATACAACATCCTGTAAAATGCCCTTACACGTTCCGTTGGAAAATCTATCTTTTTTTGATTTATGCACAACTTTCATATCTCTCTCATATGACAAATTTAATTACTACGCATGTGAAAAAAATCCCTTGTCTTTTGTTTCTTTTTACTTTGCAGAGAAAAAAAACATGAAAAAGTGTTACACAGAAATCCCAAAATTCCCATACTACATATTATTTTTCATCATCATTGTTGCCTATTGTTGTTTCTCTGTGTAATCATACAGCGGAAACTGCACTGTACAGTGTGACGCTACACATCCTCTTTATCTGAAGATGATAAACTTCAAAGTATACATTTTCAAAACAAAAAATATGATAATTGCCGTTTTATTTTAAAGCAGATGATTATAATGGAGGAGAAAAAAAGAAAGCAAGTTTAACTCAAGGCGCATAGGCGGTCGTGGTATTACACATTACTCATGTTACATCGTTTTTTCATGCCTTGTAAATATTGTGGTTGATCAGTGAACACAAAAACAATTCTGAAAATAATACACCACGTATCGCACATGACTTGACTTGCACTATGTCGCTGGGTTTTAAAAAGTCAGTCAGTCAGTTAGTGATGCTGGTATTAGCACCAGTTTCTCTACTGACTTTAAAAAAAATGTTATTTTTGTAATCATACGTGGAGTATAGCATACATATGAGTTTTAAATAAAGCTTATTTTAAAACCGAAGGGTATATGCCAATTACATGGGTATCATGTTTCGCAAAATAACCAAGTCATAAAAGGAGAGATGCGTCTTGACTTACACCACCTTACAATTTCCCCATGTCTCTTGTTTTCTGGGTACATAACTACGTGCAGAAAAAAATATAGACCTTTGAATAAAAATACGCCTTGCATACATTTCACGATGATGACGCTGACGCTGATGTTGACGTTGACACTGAAGACGATCACAGTCTCATCCTCCATATTATTTATGTATGCATAAAACTCCTCGACGAGTCCTCGTCGTCGTCGTGTACTTTTTCAAACCATTAATTCAAATAACTGTTCTGATATCAAGAAACATAAGAACCGGTTTGATTTTGACCTAGCTTACAATAAAATATGTATTAAAAAATCTCCTTTTCGTTACTGTTAAATATGTGTGTGTTCTGTTGTGTTGCTTCATTGTTTGAAACTCTGCAGAGTTTATTTTGATTATGGCGTGTGTAGGATGAAAAAAATGATCTTGCAACCTTTTTTCAGTATCATATCCATAAACAAAAAAACTCATCTATGCATAAGTATCAAATAATCGTGTCAAAGGATTAATCAGATTTTTATATCGTGACGGTTTGTTGTTCATTGTGAGAGGTTATATATTTCTTTGAAATAAACAATTTGTCATGTAGGTAGTGTAATAATTTAGCATTTTTTAGAGATCAACGGTTTCAAAAAAAAGTTTAAAGAAAGTAAATTTAGGATATGGATCGTCAGTGGTGTTCCGGAGAGTGATTTTGCGATTAAAAGCATAGCAGAATCAGAATGGTCATTAGACCTTGCACTGGTCGGCTTGTTTATGAAATGGAGAGCTTTATTTGCTTTCTACGAACAAAGGTGTTTTCTAGTCTGAGCAGAAATAATGGAAGTGCTACACGAAACTTTGGTGTTTCAATACTTTTAGGGATTTTAATTGGTAGTGATGTGATAAACAATTTTGGTGTGGACGCGTTGGTGTTTAAAAATGGGATGCCGGATTACATGGAACAAGGTAGAAGTCTGATAGGGCCTGGAGGGATGATTCTAGATATTCCGAAAATTCGCGTGTTGCGCTACAAGGTTAGGAACACTGACCCTAATGTGGTTAGTGATGAGTTGGAGTGTGACAATGATTCTTGCGGGAATATTGTAGAGCCACCGTTGAATAAACTGAACCTTGGGACGAATAGTGCGAAAGAGGCTAATGAGTGGTCGATACCAGCGAATGTCACGCAACTTGTGATTGAGTGTAAGAGTCGGTCTGGGGTTGTTGAGTGGGAGTATGATGGCAGTGGGGTAAGATGAGATGGATATATGGATTTTGTGATAATTTGATGAATATGCACATGATAAAAATGGTTTTTTGATAGGTTATGTCGGAAATTGAGATTGAAAATACTCGTCATGTTGGGGATTTTTGGAGTGCTTCTACATATCTTCATGTTTCTTTGCTAACGTTTAATAAAATTTCTGATCATTTGACTGGAAAATACACGTGCAAGAACTTGGACAGGTCGAATAAGTCGAACTCGTTTTATTTATTTGTGCCACGTAAGTCAAGTTGATGAATTTATGTTTTTTTCTGAATTACTTGGATAAAATGATAATGAAGACATTTTTTGCTTCCATCTAGAAACAAAGTCAGAGGTAGTTAATGATGGAAGGAAAATTGAAGTAATTCCATCCAGCCATGCTCATGAAGTAGTCATTCCATGTCGAATGGAGAAACGGAATACACCAATTCATCTATTTAGAAAGAGTCCCGATGTAAGATTATCTGTTACTGGAAATTTAAAATGTATTGTAGAACATTTTCATAATTATGCATCCAATTTATAGGGAAACTACAGAAAAATCACGTTGAAAAGAGGAGGACGCTTCGACCCGTATTTAGGTTTCATCTTACCACTAACACCAGATGTGTATGGAGACTACGCTTGTAAAGTAGACAAGAAACGACGAAAAAAGACAAAGAGGGAAGCGCCACCATCAATCGCCATGCTACCTCCATCTGCAGCCACACCAGAGCCTTCACCTGGATTCCTAGCTTTTCCAAACAGTGCTGAGCTGGCAGAGATTGTTAAAACTGAAGAAGACGCAGCTATTCTAGCATCCCTTTTATCTTCTGCTGAGCAATCTACAGTGCATCCTGACCTGGTGTACCCGCCAGTTCCTACAGTTCCAACTAACCTGACATATGGGGTACAAGAGGTGGCGTCATTTCAGCCGTTTAAGCGAAAGCATAGGCCTTTCAACAGAAGGAGGAAAAGACCGTTCATGAGACACAGACACGGCCCAAATGGCATTGCTTCAAACGTGCTATCCCGTCGTGGTGGACCCGGACCACCACTTGCACCGTTACATTCTCATGTTGGAGGGCAGTTGCATTTACCACAGCGTGGGAATTTTCTGAATCATCGAAGACCTGTTTATCATAGGCCACCACTGTCTCACTTGATGCATCAGTCACCTTCGCCTGTTTTTGACGCTCAAGCGGGACCACCGAGTGGATCAGGAAACGGTAATCTAGGTATATCATCAATCCTCCAACAACCCTTCCACCGCTCCCACTACAACGGACACTTACACAATCCACCTGTCCACAGCCCAGGTCAAGCTCACCCAAGACTTCCACAAGGTCCAACTTCAATGGGTCTACTACCAAGTTTTAGTGGTGGTGGAAATCTTGCGGACGATAAGCTACCTGGCTCTCACGAATATCTATCGACTTCCCCTTCATCGTCACAGCTTAATCCGTACCAACAATTTATAGCAGAAACTCTAATGTCTCGAAATGACGTGTCAAAATCATCAACAGTAAAACCTCCACCAACAAAGTCCAAGCCAATGAGCTTGTTTCCCCAAAACTTTTTATCACCATCAAGCACAGTTGTGCAAACGATGCAGTGTGTACTCAAGAAAATGGTGTTGGGAGCGGATGTTCCTTGCAACGCTAGTCTTGCTGATGGGATCGCGGAGAGGCACGGGAATACGGAAGTGAAAGATGTGTTCAGTGCGAGTGAGCCACCAATGTTTGTTAAGGATCAAAAGACTATTTTAGAGGTTTCTGTGCTGCCGCCTCCAGGTTGGTTTGAAGATTTTCAAAATTTAATTTTAAAAATTATAACTTTTACGCATACTCATTTTTGCTGATACTGAATACAGACAACAAATTCTACCCCATGAAATCCACCATTTTCACCACAACTCCATTTTTTGTGAAATGGGAAACTAAATTCACGGACTATGCAAACTGGGCTGAGGCTAATCACACGCTAAAGAACGGGGTCTACAAACGTCACCGTGCAGAGTCAGTAGCAGAATTCGAAAACGGAATAAATGCTTTGGAGATTTTTGACATTCCAGAGGGGGAAACTGGGAACATCACTGTGACATATATGGGGAGGAAGAAGGAGATAAAGACGCATACTTGGCATTACTTTATTATCAGTAAAATGACTATAATATATCTTAAATTTCTTTACGAAACCGTATTACATGCTCATGTTCTCGTTAATACATAGATAGCACAACATCTGCCAATCGAGGACTGAAGCAAACGGTGGATGGCGTCGTGAAAGTGTTTAGGTGCAGGTCAACCACGTCAAAAAGGCCGATACTTTCGCTGTCTCGTTTGACGGAAAATGGGTGTCCAGAATTGAACAAGGTAGCAAGTCATACACATCTTTCATTTTTATTTGAGCATTTTAGAAAACATGCTCATAATGTTTGCAGGATCCGTTCTCTGGAGCCCAAGACTACACAGAAGAGGACTGTGGTCCAGGTTGCACTCTGTTAAGGACCAAGATTGATCTGGGCATAGTGAAATGCTTTGGAGATGGGGTGGATGAGACTTTGATGTTTCCGGATGAGATGCAATGTTGGTAGTTCTATGCATTTTAATTTAGACCGTACACTAATATAAGTGCTTGCTTGAATTTAATTGGATGTGTTCTCGCAGGTACTGGTCGTCCTTACTTTATTGACAGGGGTAAAACAAAGAATCTGACTGTGGCTACGAAAGGAAGTCGATTCCTGCTTCCTTGCGTGATAAATAATCCTAACGCGGATGTGTATTTGTTTCATGAAGAAAATGTAAGTACGAATAGTTTTGAAGAAAAATATGCTCCTGTATTGCATTGTCTCAAGTCACCCCATTTTCCAAGAATTGAAATCTCTTACATTACGGTCTTTACAGGGAAAGTTTACAGAGGTCACAGACAATTCGACGTATGACCTAAAAGCTGGGTTCTATTTGGACTCATCCGGTTTCAAAAATCCATATGGAGTGTATGTTTGCACGAGTACCCCTGACACAGATGATGAAACTGATATGGTCAAGTTTATAGTCAGTCCTTTAGAAGGTAATCGTTACAGTTATAAGACTAAATCTAAATACGAAACGCTTGTGATTTAAATCATGTAATGTTCAATCTCAGATTACGTGTTTTACCCACCACACGAAACTGTGTATGGGACTCCACCTTTCAAGTTCATGTGGGAGTCGAATGATGAGCTGGAGGTGCTCAATGGGACGATTGGGAAATTTGATAAAGGAATGTTTGCCAAAAATGATGGGTCTCGTCCCCATGTCGGTACGTATGAGATTTTTGGAAACGTGACGGAGAAGAAGGGTAGTGAGGGTGAGGTGCAGGTGGTGAGGAAGTCGGATAGGAAGGTTGTGCATACATGGCGGTTTAAGAATATTGGTGAGTGGGGGGAGGGCTTTTTGCTAAACCTTTTAACTATTTAGGCCTAATTACATTTTAGTATGAATATTCCATATTCTATTGCATTTTCAATTCCAGGTAAAATTGGGCTGTCACTGGATAGGGAGAAGAATTTGTTTAGATGCCAGGCAGCTACTGATAACCAGCCTATGCTTTACGAGATTCCTTGTGAAAATCCAAATGCTTGCAAGTTGGAAAGGAAGTATCCCGATGAAGAAGATGAGGTTTGGAAAATCAATTTTATATTCTGCTGTATTTTGTTGCAATTGGCATTAAATAACACAAGTAAATTGGTTACCTGACAGGACGTAAGGTCAGGCCGTGACAATTCTCACTGTGGAGAGGGTTGTGTTCAGCTAGCAATTTGGAAAAATAAACCGCTTGGTTTCGTCAAGTGCAAAGGAGATGGCGTTGATGAGACTTTGCAGTATTTTGTAACTGAAAATTCTACAATATGTAAGTTGACTCAAGTGATTGCATCTTTGTCCGATTTAAAAACAATCCTATATGAATGATCACTTTTTGCAGTGACGGAAGAAGACAAACCAACAATGGAACAATTTAAAGTTCCCGAAATATTGGCTGGCGTGAGGAGATTAAGGGTCGGTGAAACTGTTGATTTCATTTGTAAAGCGAGTAGGTACTTTTATTCGAAGGGGTTCCAATGGGCTATTGAAACGAGGAACGGTCAGAAGAAGTTTATTGGTAAGTATGAAAATGGAAACTTATTACAGCCAATGAATTCGTTTCATAACGTGTGCATGTTCAAAATTCAACAGATGCCAAAGTACGAGAAGACGTTCTCGTCAGAGACGAAGTGAGGAGTGTTATAAATCTCAAGATTCTCGATGCAGAGTGGAAGAGCGTCTGGTGCTATACGCCAGAGCTGTCCTCAAATAACTGGGCTAATATCTCGCAGCCAATTTATTTGAGATGAGCAAGTTTTAGTTGAGTAGTTTATTTGTGATATAATTTTTATGACATGTCTCGGATCTTGCAAACTGTACTTTCACTGGATCTTGTAATTTACATTTTGTTTTAGCGCATATATTTTTTTGGTATATTCGTTTGTATTTTTTAATGATTTTAGCAATTGACTTTAAATGCAGTTTATAGTTTTATTTATTTATTTGTAAATAAACGGAGCTTGGTCTCAAAACAAAAGCGTGTGTTTGATTACTGTCGATTCTAAAAATAAGTGTCATCATAATCAGTTCAGATATTAATCTGAAGTTGCTCAATAGGAAACTTCACTGTTGAATTGGCCCATGCTGGTGAGTCGAGCAGTGGAACAAAGCAGTACACCGCTGTATGTATGTTTTCATAAATTTCCAGGTTTATAGTGCTCATTACTGCAGAGAAATGCTGGACTTCAATTTGACTTGCGGCGATTGCTGTAATTAAAGTAGTAGGGGTTTTCATACAAAATCATAAGTAGATGTCAATTAGTAGAATCATTTTATGAGTCACGCATTTTTACCAGGAAACTCGATAATCCCATTCTTGCCCTCTAGACCCCACTGCAAACCCCTCGAATAAAAGTACCGATTTGCAAAGCATCTAAAAGTAGCAAACACCATTTTCCCATGTCTTCGCAGGGCTGGTACATCAATCCGTATTTTTCTGAGCTGCTCGGCGTTATCTATCGAGGCATCTAATCAATGTACAAAAAACGATTACATTTGTTTGTTCTGAACTTTAGTAAGTGTTTCTAAAAACCGCAATTTACATATCATCTTATCCTTATCGTAAAAGTATTGCGAAAGAATTTCCATGTTGTCCTCTCCTCTGCATCGGAGAAAAATACTAAACCAATTTGGGGCATTGTGAGACGTTTCACGGACCTTTACGTCAAGCTCTGCACAGCCTTCTCCACATTGAGAATATGTTGCTTGGCTCATGTCACCTTTCTACGAGTGAATAATTCACACATTATTTAAATATTTTGCCTCAAGTGCGTCATCAAAATAATTAGAAAACAGAAAATACCTCTTGCAACAATCGCTTCATAATCTCACACTCGTTGGGTCGTCGGCACGTTACTGCTGCCAAAGTAGGAGGCTCAACCGAGTTCGTTTGACATTTAAATGTGTTTGTAGAATTGTCAAACCACAGCCCCACTGACTTGTCAGAGTTTCTCTTGTTTGCTGCAATTATTCAAGCATTTACAATTTTATGCAAACGTCAACCTCAATTTTTATTTTTAATGACATACCATTGTAAGTTGGTGGAAACCGATATGTCTCATCAATTCCCTCTCCAACGCAGCTAACAGATCCTTGTTTAACCTGAGTGATGAGAGCCATGCATCCAGCAGAACATCGAGACTTTTTCAGCTCCGTAGACTATAATTCATGAAATTCATTTTTACAAAATATAATTGACTTTAACCCGTGATGCATTCTTGAACATACATTTTCCACTGGACTCCCATCGTCTCCAATCTCAGTCAATGTAATTTCAGGTGGAGTCTTGCTACTAGATTTGCATGTGAATACGTGGAAATCGTTGACTTTCTCGTATTTTAACTCAGGGGTACCTGTTGAATATTTACGATATCTTAAAGTATCCAACTTTTAATAAAGCTTATATTTATCATCCACTTACGCTGTGGTGGGTTCACATAAACGACAACCGAGTCTGTTTGATTTTTGTTGGCAACACATCTGTACATTTTGATGGGACCATCTGCAGTGCTACTACCACCTGAACCACTCATAAGAAATCCTCTTGTTGGGTCGTAGGTCAATTTTGAGAGATTGGTCGTTTCTCCCTGTTTAAAAGACAAGCGAATGTTTTATTTACCAACAAATTAGCATGAGTTCACTTAAAGCACTTGACCCACTAGCTCCAAACTTTCCATCAGCTCCACTTCCACGTTTGGGTTAGTCACCAAACACGGAATGTAAAAGTCACTGCCATCCTCATGCATTGTAACGTTGATTGAAGAGCCAGAGCGGATCAGATAGGGAGGATTTTTACCTACGAATAATTTAAGAATCTCTGCAAAATATTATTCACCAATTTCAAACTAATTTGCTTATCAGCTTACTTGGAACAAATATGTAAAACGAGGCGAGTTCCTTGGACTCATATTTGTGTTTGACAACATATCTGCCAATGTCGTTTGGACTTTTGTGACGAAGATTGAGAAGCAGTCTGCTTGAGTAGCAGTATGTTGAGCTGTCGTAAAAGTCGAGTATTTTTCGGTCGGATTGGATGAGTGGGGTTCTTGATGGCTGCATTTATAATGGTGGTGTAGGTTTTTATTCATGAAATGTTTTTAAATGGCTAAAATATCGCTACTTACCCCATCCCCACTTGCAATAAAACTCCAAGTTAAGGGTTTCGGCCCTGATACTTTAACAGCAAGCTGAAGTACATCATCAGGCACAACGAAGTAAGGAAATTTGTCTAGCCTCGTTTCATTCAAAGCCAAGTTTAATTTGGAAGGTGCTGGATGGAGGTTGATCAAGTGAATAGAGTTTGTCTCATGACAGTAGTCGTCAGATGCCTGAAAATGTAGTTCCATAGTAGTCACATTGAATTGCTACCAAGACACAATGAAATACTAAGAAAGCTTACCTCTGACCTGATGAAGATGGGAGTGGAAGCATTATGCCATTCCGTTGTTGACCCCAACTTTGGAACAAAACAGTACACTCTCACGTAGTCAAACCGGTCAATGAGTAAACTGAACGTGGATGCCACATGGGCCGAACTTGAGTATTTGAATTGGAGGTCAAATACGCCTAAAAAGAAATGAGAACGCGACAATCATAATTACAAAGGATTATTTAACTGTCATTAGTCATTATCTAAATGTATCAAGTAGCCCCTTACTATCCTTCTGAAAAATCATTTTCCCTTTCTTCGTCTCCACTGCCCATTTGATTCCGTTGGAATAGAGAAACGGAGCTGCAACACAACTGAATTCCACCGTTTCTCCCATTTCCCACTCAACGTTTGACCCAATATACTGGATTTCCTTTTGAGGATTCTGGTCCGCAGCGTGTCCTGCATGGGAAGTGCTGAGGAACACATATCCATCCTCATTATTTTCGGTATCCCAAACTATGTCGTCTTTAACTGGAAATTTGAAAGCACACTATAAGCTATTTACCTTATCTATTTCTTTTATTCATTAAAAAAATAAAAACTCACAAAATACATCTTTAACCACACGATTCTCGTTGACCCCATCCCCAACGCATGACACATTCAATATCCCATTGACGTACATTGATCGTATGATAACTGAACTGCACCCATTGTCACTGTCACAGTCTTCCACTAAATCGGCAGGCGTTTCGTCATGATGGATGGTAGAATGGTGACAATCCTTCTCATGACACCTCCTCATCAACTCACAGCTATCCTCATTCAAACAATGAAAATACCGAATCGTAGGTTTTAGTTTAGTTTTCGACCTACAACTAGCAACGATAACACTCTCTCCCTTTTCATCTTCCTTCATTTCAATCATCAGCCCAGCACGATAATCAGAATTGCGATCAATTTGCTGGAACATCCAGTTGTGAAGAACAACCCCGTCTGATTTTCTTCTCAAACTAACGTTCCTTGTTTCGCCTTCCGGGGTCTGCTCCATTATAACCAATTTGCCCCCATACCCGTACTTTGGATCGTTTTCTTCCCTTCCTAACGAAATATTACGGAGGGGAGTTGACAGAGATACTACTTCCAGTTCTTCGTCAGCCTCCCATGTAAACTTCATTGGGATTCTGCCGAAAACTTGTGTTTCTGTTGGGTATATTTTGTAATTGGTTCCTGGGAAAAAATATGTGCGTTTTCATGTTTTTTGGTGTCCGTATATGGCATTCTGTAACTTTTACTAATTTACCAAGTTCCCTTGTTACTGAAACACTGACAGCATCACTTCTGTCACTCGGGTCAGTACTGCTACTACACAAGTACTCTCCAAACAAGTCATGCATTTCTCCGCTGTTAGACTGCGTCAAGTGAAAACCTGACGAGGGGTAGAACTCAATGTCGCTATCTCCAATCTCTTCATCGTCATCAGACCAAATTTTCTTATATCCCTGAATTTAAAACGATCATTCCATTAAATATGGAAATGGGTAATAATCTCATTCCTAGGTACTTTCAATAGAATCTCACATTTTCAGTCATCTTGTATAAAAACACTGACGTGGGCACTTCGGAATTTGTCAAGCAGGGTATCCTAACTTTCTCCACCAGTGGCGAAAGTGTCAAGCTAATACTAGCCCCACGTTCAACAAAAAATGGACGGCCAGGCTCTAGAAAAACGTTTTTGCATTAACAATTTTTCATTTAGTAAACAAGCATTTTAATCATATCAACGCAGCACTTCTTCTCACCAAAAGTAACATGTGGATATCTAATTGTTTCATCAACACCATCCCCAACACAATGGACCTCTCCCTGATTCACATAACTTGTGAGCATAACGCAGCCAACATGTCTACGTAATTTCTCTCCGATGCAGTCGGTTATGTTGTAGGTTCCGGTGATCTAATAAAGATTTAAAACAAATTTTCAGTGTATCACGTTTTAACTCCATTCATAAAACTGAGCTAATTACATTCATCAACCCCGTTGACCCATCCTTCATAATATCCTTAAATCCAATGACCGGTTTCACATTCGATGCCGACTTGCAAATAAAAACATGAAAATACTCATAATCCTCATATTTCATCCCAGCATTCTGCTCCGCCATCACATCCAAAACCAAGTACTTCCAATTATGTATAAGCCCCTCCTCAACAGACTTTTCCCCATCATACAAAGCAACCTCTCCTTTATCCCCATACGTCAAGTTTATCAGAGTTGCCGACCCCAGGTAAAACATAGGAGCATCACTAGAAATCTCCTCAAACCCTTTCTTTGTGAAGAACTGCTGCCAAATCATAACGTTTTCGTCAATGTCAGGTGTAAACTGGAGTTTGGGGTTGTGCTTAGTTGTCCATGATAAGTAGGGTGCAGAGGACTTGATCAGTTCTTTTTCTGGGGCGATTTTCTCCTCTACACCAAATATTAAGGGTTTTATCATTCAATGCATGTGCACGATATGTGAGAATTAACTGATGAAGAAAATTTCCAAGTTACCTGATTCCATGATCAAATTAACTTTAAGCAAAGTAGAGTTTGTCTCCGCACATCTACATTCATGTTTTAAAATCCCGGTAGAGTTCTTAAATGACACGCTGTCCTGTGGGATGATGAACCCAACAAAGGGGTCGTATCTCATGTTTGGATAAGTTGCGGGGTGAAGTAGATTTGACTGAAAATACAATTCAAATAATATGTATGCCTCTGTGTAAGACATTTTTAACCAACCATTCTGATGTAATTAAAATTAAACCTCATCTTCAACCGAATACAACATAACTTCCCCACTCATCTTTTTACTGATGCAAGGAAGGATAATCGAAGATTTTGAAAGCTTCCCTTGGCCATTTAAAATGGTCACATTGACTTCTGAACCTTCCACAGGGTAAGCTGGGGGTGAACCTAAAATGCAAATTAATGACGCGTGTAAAATGCAATGAATTTCAAATGCAATTTCATGAAGATAAATCAGCAGAAACGTACTGGGTACAAATAGCTTAAACGAGTTCCTCCGTGGTCCTTTGGACCTCGTGCTATTCACTTCCTGACACTTGTACTCTCCAGTTAGCTGGTCATTAACTTGAGATATCACAAGAGCGCTCGAGAAACAACTTGGAGCACGGCTCAAGTCGCTTCCGGACCATCTTGTATTGACTATTTTGAAACCAGAGAAGGCCTATACAGTATTTAACACAAGTGATTGATTAGGATTATTAGTCGAAAAGTTAAATGCCAGTTAAAGTAGTGTGTTTCATCTTACCCCAGCACCTTTGTACACCCATTTCACTGGAGACTGAGAGCTACTACACTCAATAACAAC
>JAQFXM010005225.1:0-15393 GCA_034693345.1 Entomobrya multifasciata | reverse complement strand
GGATATGTGTTTGGACTTTGTAACGAAATACATGTCATTGCTTCGCTAGATGCCACGTTTTGTGTAATTTGTAACCAACCCAAAAATATAATTAATATTTTTGGGTTGGTTAGACATGAACGATATAAACACTAAAATTGTCGTATGATACATGGATGCAGTTTCAAAACTTAAAGCTTCACTTGGTCCCTGCGTAACTGGAGCCAGCACAATTGTAACCGGACGATGATGTTTTATGAAAACAGCATAGTTACTGCAAAATTTAATTTTACATATGTTATTTTCGACTGAGTTGTATTTCTGAATATTGGTCAATATCAATTGTGATGGAGGAAATTTGTTTGTCAATAGCTGTTTCTCGGAAGGAAAAACGGCATCGAATGGAATCAAATGGAGCTGAATAAAATACTTCTCTGGGTTAAAAATTTCTTGTCCTTAAGGACCAGATAAAATACTCGTTTTGAAATATTTGGGTAAAACTTTGGAGGCCAATATTTGGTGTTTTAAGACAAAAATTAGGATCAAATGAAATACATTATGTTGTAAATTAATGTCTGATGCAAATAGGTTTCAAAGCTAGGAGTCCAAAACAAATATTATCGAAGCCTGGATAATACGGTTGTCCTGCTATTTTGAATGTCGAAGCTGCTTACGAAATTACTTCAGTGCACTTCTAAATCGATAAAAATGTCGGAAAACAGATAATATTTAATTAGTGGTTTTCGGGAAACTTGTCAAGTAGTTGTAGAGACTTATTGACTAGAATTTCCGTTGGCCTGGATTACGACTGCAAATAAATTATAACAAGTAACAATGTTATAAAGCTTGAACTTTGTTTGCCATTACATAAAGCAACTTTGAGTAGTCATATTTATGGTTATAAGGAGTTTATTTATTTTTAATAGCTCAAATTTTCGATAACTAGCCGTTATGTTTTTCACGAGCAAACTTTGTAAACTATTATGTAGTTTTTTAAACATAGAATTATACCATTGCATGTTACATTTTTTCAGTTTTCCATATAATGAGACTTGTTTAATCTAAATCTTAATGGCTGCTATCATTTTAAACAGTTTAAAAAAAATTCTTTAAAGCATTGATACTAAGCAATTTACACGTCATTGATGCGTTGGCATTGACATTGCTTCTGCATGCTTTACAGGAAGGTTTTTTAGTAATGAAATTAATACATTTTACATTTAGTACAAAGAAATGGTTTTTGAACATAAGTAAAGGTGACACCACCGACACTTGCAAAACAAGCAAGAGGGGCTATTGGTAAAGATACAAATGCATAAAACATAAAAGGAAAAGAACTCATCACGTTCTGAACATAAACATAGAATTATACCATTGCATGTTACATATTTTCAGTTTTCCATATAATGAGACTTGTTTAATATAAATCTTAATGGCTGCTATCATTTTAAACAGTTTAAAAAAAGTTTTCTTTAAAACATTAATACTAAGCAATTTTTCTAACACGATGTGTTTATCTAGAAAATTTAGTGCACGCAGTTGTAAGAGTAAACTTTCTTAGTTACAAAAGTCTGTCCAAAGTAATGTTGTACTATCATGTGATCCTGTAACCTATGCCTATAGTTAACTGATCTATCGACCAGAACAATATCATAATACTTTGGAAGCAATCAAAATTATAGACTTTACGCTAGGAACGTGTATTAAACACTGTATTTTAAAGTGGTTATTTCTGTAACTATGACCTAGCTTATAAGTTTTAACAAGGTTTTATCAAAAACAATCGATGCCATTAAAAGTGTTTAGTATGGATCGTCTCAGTGACGGGCAACAAAAATTACGCAGTTACACCTACTCCTTCGGTAAGAGTTTGGGAAAGGAACCGCAAAAGGTATGCCTTTTTTACATTTACAAACATGAAAACAAAACTTTGTTTGCATGCATTCCCATGTAAAATCTCATATCCTTTGCGGTTTCTACCCCGAACTCTTAAAGAAGGATAAGTGTATATACAAAAAACATCTTCATTTAACAAACTTTAAATTGAAATTTCACCTTATTTGCTTATATAAACACAATCATTGGCCGAATTATAATGTATTTAATTAGGAACGGCTAACAAACAGTAATTCGTATTGCGACCAGAAACTATCGCTTATTGATCTAGTTTTTGGATTTATGTATTCTTTGATGAAGACGAAAACTGGATGAATTATAAGAATTCAAAGCACAGTTTTCATAATTGAAAGAATTTTGTCCCGTATAAATTCTCATGTGTACGATATTTGATGAATTGTAAAACTCATTTAAGGTGTGAAGTTTCTTACGTCTTCTGACATAAAAATGAAGACAACAAAAGAGTACTGCTTATCAACAAGCAAATTATTTCTCAAGTGATTATTGGAAGCTTTTTACATTTGCAGTTCAATTACTGGTGTTCAAGTGAATGTGTTTTACACACGTGAAGCATTTAATTGATTTTCATGAGGTTTTTGTTTTTCTGAGAGTACAAAAAATATTAAACCCGTTTATAAATCATTCGAATACTCATATATTCAAACTTAGTTTATTTGAATGTTCATAATTTTCTGACGACATATTTTTAAATATAAAAATTGAAATCTTAGTAAATGTTTACCGCTTTTTTGGTCGGAGAAAATGTTTCATAGCCACGGAAAAAAGTGTTCGTATACGGAAAGTTACTCGAATAACTATAAGAATGCGATCCTGCTTACTTAACTTTAAAAAGCATGTAACAATTTCAATTCCAAAAATTAGGCATGCTAAAATTTGCACAGATAAACACAAATATGCAACTGATAAAAGATCAGTAAATTTAATAGAATCTGGAATCTTGTCCGCTTGCATGATGGTAGAATTTTTAATAGTATATTTCACATAATTTGCCCAATCATCCCATTTGTATGCAAACCCTCCTTCGTAAAAATAAGTCAACGTTTGTGTCATCCAATATCTATTATTGGTATAAATAACCGTAAAAAAAGGTTGAAGGTCTTCTTCTTCATTTAAAAAGTGGCACTCCAATGAAGAGCCATATGCCTTCCTATGCTCCGCATTTTGCTTCCGCTGATAAAAAAGATTATAAATTGATTGTTTGCGCCATGCAATTTTCCTGATAACATAGTCATAGTCTGTAAATTTCGACATATCCCCACAAAAAAACTTTCCATAGTCCCTCTCATCGGGTCCACCGCATCCATAGAAAACATATCCATCATTTAACAATTCTTCCTTAGTTGAAAACGGCTTAAACTTGTTTTCGACAATAGTTAGACCAATGATATTATTTTGATAGATCGACCAGAATAGGAAACATCCTAAACTTATGATCAGCACAGATCCAATTTTTTGTCGAAATTTTATTCCAGTGCAACAAATCAAATAAAACATATTTACTAATTCAAACGTAAAACATTTAACTATGGTCAAAATTTCAAAGACGCTTGGTACCGAAGTGTGTAATACGGACAGAATCAACCATATTAATGCAAGCAGAATCCAGGAAACTCCAGGCATTGGTTTAATGAACGTATCGTACCCTAATTGCACTGTCGTGTTTCTTAGCTTGGTATCCACACAATAGTGGAATGTTTTCCCTGTGTATAATTGAAGATAAACGCCTTCATACCAGAGTGTATCTAGATTTTCATCTATGTCATAGTCGTGGTAATTATATTTTAGTTCAGAACTCAATTTAATGTATGTTATGTTATGTCTTTTTGAGAATTCCCCAAATACCATCCATCCTTTATGACAATATACATCCTCGAACTTGTAATTTCTTGTTCTGAGTATGACGTCACAAAACAATATGTTATAGTTACTCATGTAAAGCTTTTCTTTAACCCAATAACCAGCTACTTGTTTACTATTTCCGTTTGCAAAGTATTTTTCATGAAGACGGAGTATTGTATTTCTACAAAAATCAACTTGTCGTAAAACCTGTGTTGAGTTTAAGCAGTAACCATTACATAGTATAATTTTTTCTTCGTTGGTTTCGTTAGGGAATCTTGATACAAATTTTAAAGATGGTGTTTGAATAACAAGAAGGTAAGTTTCGCAGAACTCTACATTTACCTTTATTATATTACATTCGAATGAAAGTCTCTTGTAGCTGTTTTCCGTGTCAAAAAAATTCCCAAAGTTGTAGTTGTCCAAAGCAATTTTTCAAAAGAAATATATCCGGCATTTGTTTTATCCAAGAAAATATTACTAAAACGGGACATAATGACATTAGTGGGAATGAAATACCGAACGTACAAGTTTTGAAGTGTTTTAGTAAAATTGGTTGACAAAGTGATTTGCTGGATAGAATGTTGAGTACTTGAAAGTAGGTTCAAGTATAAATCTCCGTGGAAATAGAATACTATTTCGTCTGCGGGATCTATCTGTTCTCGATAGAAATTCTCGAAGTTTTCGATATCCAACTTTCTTGCTCTCACTATTACTAGAATGGTGATAAAAACTTCTAAAATATGCATGGTAAGAATTTTGTATTTTGTCAAATATATTGTGTATAGGCAACTATTTTGTACTAACTATCGAGCGTGTCTTTGAGTACGATGGTTTCGTTCAAGTGCACCTCAGATATAAGGTGTTTAGTAAATTTCGTTTACGAATAGAAGTAAAGTATGTCATAAGGTTGTTGACAAAAGGATAAAATTCCTCAGCTCTTAAATAAATTAGTTGTTAGACTATTTTGGTTTTGGACTTTTCATATATTTTACTATCAAGCTAGAAATAATTTAGTCACGAACACTATTTGTATATTGACAACTGAGCAAAAAACTGGTTTGTTTTTGAATTAGTATCATATTATTTGCAATCCTCACTTTGATATAAAAGGCTCTATGTTTTTAATATTAAAAATAATGCCATTCTCTAGTTTTACAATTTTTACAGCTAATTTAAGTATAGGCAAGTTGATTAGATTGATTGTTTTGATATGAATTTGTTAGTTTCTAGCTTTGATATCTTTACTACTTTTACGTGTACCTGAATTGTCAGGTCTGTTTGGAAATTTTGTTTACGAACAGAAGAAAACTGTGTCATAAGTTCATTGGCTAATAATAAACCGAAGTAGCTTTTAAGTAAATTCTTGGTAGGTTGCTTTGAATTTATCATATGTTATGTAGTTATCAAGTTAAAAATAATGTAGTCACGAATAATACTTATGTTTTGAAAAGTGAGCAAAATTCTAGTTTGTTTTTGTAGTGTCATTTTATTTGGAATCAAAACAGTGGTATAAAAGGCTCTAAGTTTTTTAGCAATAAAAATAGAACAATGCCCTAGTTTTGCTACCAATACAGCTAATGTAAACATATGAAAACTAATAAGACTGATTATTTTGATACGGGTTTATTACTTTTTCTAGCATTGTTGTTTTTACTACTTTTACATGTACCTAAATGTTAGTTTTTTAAATTTTGTTTACGACAAGAAGACAATTGTGTCAAAAGTACATTGGCAAATGATCAAGTGAACTGAAGTAACTTTTAAGTAAGTAATTTCTTGGTTTTTTGTTGTTTTGAACTTATCACATGTGCATATTATCTAGCTAAAAAGAACTTTTGTGGTTTAAATGCTTTTTTAAGCCAATTCATAGAAGAATCACCAAAATATTCCGAGAGGCAGATTTATGGAAAAAGGGTTATATTGTGACCAAAATAGCTGGTACACTTTCCGTCCTTTTTCTTTGAATTGTTAAGGCGGGTAGAAATAAGAACTAAACTGATGTTTCCGTTATCTGCTAAAAGTAAGAGATAACCTTCCTTTAAGGATGCGTGCTTTTATACAGTAAACACTGAATTAGAACCAGTTGCAAAATTTTGAGCTACTTAACGATGTGTGGCGAATTTCCGATAAATAAAATCGAAATAATTTTTAATCTATTTTGTTACAAATAGTTGCATGACAAGTAATTCATACCATGCTCGTTCCTTAATCAACCTACTTTATAAGCCCAGCATTTCAACTTAGACTAAGTTTCCGTACACGAAGAAGTCAACAATGTGTTTTTCACGTATTATGCACCCACGCGAAAATTAAAACCCAGAAATAACATGGCTCATTTGTCTGCGCGCAAACACAATCCAATATGGGTTTCCATACAAGTTGAAAAATACACCGTCTGCGTTTTTAACTAAACTTAGTACTTAATTTTGTAGGTTTTGATTTGTAATTGTTACTAAAGAAGTTACTTTTGAAATGCCTGCATTACATCCCATTGATAAAGTTAGTAAATGGGTAATACAGCAAGATCCAAAGTTTAAAGTAACCCCAGCATCTCCTCATATAAGTGGCAAGTGAAAGAATGTAATGAAAAAGAAGGTCAAGTCATCACCAGTTTTCAGGTCATCACCAGTCATTATTTTCAAATGAACGACTTTATTGTTTCAACTTTACCCTTACTCCCACTTTTCGTATGCAATCAATGAGCTCAAAGAGTAACAACACAGTCCTGTAGCTCCGTTGTTTCAAATACTAAGGGCCACCGTGTGACATTGAAATAGCCTGGTAAAGCCATAAACAATAAAGGCATTCCATAAGAATATCCTTGCTTTTTCTGGGATGAACTATGAGCATACTTGATTTCTGTATATCTAAAAAAACATTTTAGTAAAATAAAACTTAATAAGCTGTTTTATTTTTCTCATTCGTTGACAATTCGATTTACGTTGCTTTCCATTACCAGTGCTCAACCTATAAGCATAATAAGATAAAATTCGAAATGCTGTAATTGTTCATGCAAGGTACCAAAGTACAGCACTGATGTACCTTATATTGTTGTCATATCTTAATTTACAAGTAAATATTTTCTTGGCCATTGTAAATAATTTGTACGTATGCAAAAAATATAGTTCGAAGTTCTGTATCTCAAATAAGCAAAAAAAAACAAAAAAATATTTTTTTTGTTGAAACACCAACCGAGATCAACTGAGACCAACCGAGAATTTTTTTACATTGTGGTTTAAAAACATTATTATTAAGAAATATTTTTGCACTCTTCTTTGAATACGTAATTCATGTCTGTCTGTCTGCTTGTATGTATGTCTGCCTGCCCACCCTCTATTTTAAGAACGCGTTGACTCAAAGACTTCAAACTGGTTACATACGTACCTTAGACCACAAATGGGAAGATCACTGATTTTGGGCCAAATTATTTTAACGGTTTTAGAGTAATGGCCAATTTACCGTTACATGCATTTTAAATAGGAAAAGATATTATTGCATGACACAATAGATAAGAGTATTGGCATCATAATTTGTTGAGACACCATAGTCTAAAAACACATTATTTTGGCAAAATGTTAACAAAATGTTAACAAAATGGTGGTACAAGCGTCATAAAAGAGAAATACATTTATATCAGATCTTCTTGTTGTTAACTACTTAACTAATTAGTATTAGCACTTGAAGCATGTTTTACATTACACTAAATTAATAGTTAGCTCCTGCATTAAAAAAGAAAAAAAAAATCCGAATGAGATGAAGAATATCGTCTCACATAAAAAATTTGTAAAAAAATGTCTGAATATTAATAATAACATTAAGAAGCATAACCAATAAGCGTTTAATAACATCGCCATATACCTTCTTTTTATATAGTTAGCTCTCAAAAAATCTTTGCATAACAAAATATACATTTCTGGTAAGCACTGATTTTTTTTTGCATCAAAACAGCTAACTTCACAGATTCTCAAGTTAATAGACATCCTGTTACATACATTAAAGCTTTTAGCATCCAGGATTATTTTTTCTTTTAAACTTTGGGACTTTTCCACGACCAACACATTCCCAACTCATATCATGTTTTTCATGCATACCTTACCATTTCGCTAGGTAAACCGAAAAATATATTTAGGTTGTTCTTAAACTAATTTTATTATTTATTATTATTTATTATTATTTATAGACTTGGGTCATTCTAAAACAACTGTAGCATGTATGTCGTATCAAGCCCACAAGCTTTAAAGTTCATTTCGAGTAGACAAAACTTGCTTTATTTCTCATTTTTTTCCTCGCTAATGGATTTGTCCAAGAAAACAGGCACCAAAGAAATCCGTCTTCTCAAAAACAATGTTAACAGTTAAGGCACTCAAATTTAGTGCATCCGGCCTATTTTGGGATAGCAACAGTCTCGAACTATACTGCTCATGTGCATAGACGCATATCCACTGGAATAAAGATCCTATTATATTTTTACTTGTCACCACAATAGTTACATGAAGCACAACTGAGATTGTCTCAATGTACAAAATACAAGGTATTTTTAATTGTGCATCAATCAGTATAATGAATGTACTGTCTTGTTCGCTATGCTCGTCAGTTGAAAAATAATGCCACATAACACTGCAGTTTGTGCATTTAGAAGCTCACTTTGCAATCTGACTTTCACACAAAACCATCTTTTTCCTAAGACTCTGAATTACTCCACATAATACTAGTAAGTCAAATAGCCTGGTTTCAAGACGCCCCACTCAAGTGCTCGTGGAATTCAAACTAATTTTTTTTTGGTAAGGCTACAATTTCACATACACGCATTGTGCTACTGAGACAATAAAACCACTTTAACCTCTTACTTTGTGTATTACATGTTTTGTTACATGTTGTTATATGTAAATTGTGATTTTGATTTTTAGCTAAGAACCCGTTTCAAATTCCAAACCAGATTCTAATTTTCTTATTGTTTCAATAAATAGTCTTTAGTTTTCCAAGATGACGGGAACTAAGTATGCAGCGTTTATGGACTACCTTTTGGTTATTTCGGAGATAATTCAGGACATCACTTACGACCAGAAAGATGACATGGCACAATAGGAGCTTCTCGTCACACTAGTAAAGGTCAAAAAATTCCTTAAATACTTATTCTCTCTCTTTTTTCTGGTAAATCTCACCTCTCCACATCTAAATAGTAAAAGTTTTGAGGAAATTTACTCACTTAAAATTACATATGTCAGGCAGCAACCCTATTATACTGAACTCAAGGCATATTTCATAAAAATTATTCAATTGCTTGTTAAAACGAAACAAAGCAAACAAACTGAAATAGACGTATGCACCATTACAGCTAGCATAGCTGCATTACATACTGCAACACTTCCAGCCGACTTACCAATCTTCAATTCAACAACGGCAATGGAAATTGATGGTTTACCTTCACAAGGTACGGAAAAATCTCCACCGAGAGAATTTCCTCCAAACGTCAGTTTTGCAAATGATAGTACATACACTCTTAACACAAAAAAAACTTGCCTAAAGACAAAAATTGTCCGCAATTTCGGAAAAATAGAATTTTTAATGCAAAGAGCAATTTTGAATTTAATAGGTGAAAAAAGAAAGATATCGTTTCACCTTTACTCGATAAGTCTAAACCAGATTTTTGCACATATTGCAAAAAATATGGTCATAAGATAAAATCATGCTACCCACTTTCCCTCAAACATTGTTTGTTTTGTAAAGGCAAGCGACATTCATATCGAAACTGTAGAGTTCGTTTAGCCATTGAGAAGAAAATGAAAATGGGTGAATTACCGTCCGTTTTTAATTACTTGCACTTTACTTCACGGGAAATTACTCAATCCTTTAGGACATACAGACAGTGGCCTAAACTAAAACGAGTCGAGTAGACATTCATCAAAAAACGCATAACTTCAAATTAACTAGTAATGATGGACACAGGTATGTTCCAGTTTCTGAGCTAATTAATTTCTTCATTTATAATTTCGCGTCATATCGACACCGTTTGGGAAAGTATTTCTTGATAATTTCCTGACAATGAACCTCTCAAATCATTTTTAAAATTGCCAAAATTTCCAAGTTCTTTTTCGGAAATTGTTTTGTTCTCCTAACATTTTTTTGGGGATCCTACTGGGAGCTGGAATGTTTTTCATGACACCGACTCTACTAAATTGCCACTTAGGTCATTTCACTTCTCGGATTTTTGGATATGCTATTGGTTCGTTGGAGGCTATGCTTTCTCTGATTTCCCCACCTGATTTTTCGTTAGTTGTGTTTCGTTTTTAATGGAATGCGGAAACCTGACCTCATAATTTCGTACACTTAAATTCTCGAACATCGAACACTTAGTTTCGAACATCGTGGATATTTAGTATATTTATGATATTTCTTCAGATAAGTTCATATTGTATTTCATGAGTCTCATGGAATCGATACCTAAAACAAGGTTTGCAGTGGTATTTTCAACCATCACAAATGGAAATGTGATAACCGGAGACTAAATTTGTATGGGAACTAATGCAACACCAAAACTTTGAATGCGAATGTTAGTTACAGTGGACATATTTAATCTTGAGCTTTGAACTCGAGGCAGCCATGTTGCAATACCAAATCCTACTAACCTTAATCATGTACCGGAATCTAACAATGCGTTTTGAGGATTAATAGAAACATTCCAAAATAATTTTTCCTTCGAAAATTGAGTTTCAGTTCTTTATTAACGTCAAGATAGCATACACAACCGTATAGTTGAACGATTTACATGACCTTAAGAATTCCTGAACGACTCCAGTAGTATACTATGTCACTATCATCATTACCAGCACCAATTTAAGGCTACATTATCCTAATTAAAATCGAAAATGTTGTGATACCTTTGCATATTTGGAAGCCGTTTTGCCGTTTAAATGCACATATTTGATGCAAAAGATAACATTCAGTAAGTGTTGCATGAATTTACAGTATTACGGAAGCAATACACACATTAAGTTTACCTCATTCTGTGCAGACATACTAATTACAGACATTACTTAAAGCAGATTTCCATATGACATACATATATTTATTTTGAAAAAATATCATGCTAGAAATTTTCAGCAAAGTAAGCGAAAATTTCTGAAACACAAATCCACAAGAAATACAGAGCTATTCTTACGACAGAGAAATCAAGCTCGTCATGTTACAAGAAATTTTTTTTATCACAGTCCACCATGCAAGCATTTTGACTCTTCCAAGTTTATCAGCTAGTATTTTATCTAGTTTTATTATTAATCAGGATACCTTTAGGTACCTCTTGTGTATGTGTGCGTCTCAGGAACTTTATGGGAATATCTAATTATGAATGCAGTTGAGTGTAAACAAAGAAAATTGAATGAAATGTAAATTAAATCAAAGAAACAAAAATGCTTTTGTCCCTTTACAACAATCTCTGCTCTTATTCATACCAGGGATAAATCAGTTACTGTAAAATTGGGCCTTTCTAACAGAGTTTAATCTACTTAATTCTATGTGTAATGCAATGGGTAATTTTTTATGGGAATCTTGTCAATGAGCTTTAATCATGCTGGATTTCTTTTAATTTTGTGGTGAACCAGTATATCTTATCAAAGTGGATTAAAAATTATCCTGAAGAAAACGATTTTACGAATTTCGGGAACCGTTTCGAATTTGTTTGATTATTGTACAATACAATATAACATCACGAAGACATACATTAAATCTTTAATTTATGTAAAACTTTTTTGAATTAATAACAAAAAATTCTTTTGTCGCCAGTAATTTCGACGACCACGAAAAGGAATGTGATAATAAACGGCGTTATTTTTATTTATACCGGCATCAAACTATTCCATAAATTCTGAGTTGGAAAGTTTACGACCTAATGAAAATGAATGCATGATATTTTTCTCTTGTTGTTCAAACGAATAAATATGCACACTAATAAGTCACTTGAATCATTATGAACATGTGTCTTCCTTGTCAAGTACCTCCAAGTTCTACCTGACATGACAACAACAAAACGTTTATTGTCAGTACAATCCTACAAATACACCGGTGGTCCGGTTTGACTATTAAATTCAAGTTTCTCCACCAATTTTTCGAGCGATATTGTGACACTATCAATTTTACAGGTGACGCGCTCTTGTGCTTGTGTCATATGTATGTCATGAGCATAAGTCGTCATCACCTTACTTTTCCTTTCATTTATTACAAATGCGAACGTTATACTAATAGTTTTTTCCCATCAACGAATCGACGGTAAATTCAAGCTTCATTATGAATATATCGGTCTCCTCACCTTCCGTAGTCTCTGATTACGTCTCATAATCGCAACTGAATGTAATTGTTGCTTTTCACCTTTGTTTTTCTCAATTGCAAGTAATATATTGTCTGGTTATTACAATCCCGTTCTTTCAACAACGCTTAGCATTTTTATTACCGTTGATTTTTGTTGTGCTTTCTGTTTGGTGTGAATATCGACCATTCCACATCCACCTCATCATTCTATATTGTTTTCATAATGAGAGACCAATAATGTCTCATTCAATTTAAATCAATGCTGTAACATGGAGAAAATCGCTTTGACTTGTGTCAAGTTGCGTACACATTTCATCTATTATATAAAAGCATTTAGAGTTTGTAGGAAATATCCTATTAGGAAATTCAATTAAAACATGTAAGAAAAATTGTTGTTTTTAATGATAATATCAGAGCTAAGATGCTTATTATTGTGCCCATTTGTTTTTCATCATAACATTGATACGCCAAAACAATTAATGAGTTTTTGTCCTGTTTGTCAAAATTATGCTTTGGCTTACCTGGAATGTCGGATGTACGAAAAGCACGTAGTAGTACTTTTCTTCGAAAGCCACTAGACATTACAAGTTTTAAAAAGTTTTCGGTACCCAAAAGTAGGTACATTCCCAACAAATCTCTCAAAAGTGAATATTTAAATGAGATATGTATGGCATATAGTTTCATTACGAAAGTGCATATTTAGGAAAACTGGTTTATTATTTTTTTGGAACGGTGCTTTTTATTGTTTCTTTAAATAAAAACACACCCTACACACATATATAAAGGTATGCGTTATATGTTGTTTTAGGTAACAGGCCTTATAGTCACTATACAATAAAAAAACGATAGATGGCCAGAAGAACCCATACTCACAACAATGTGATTTATTTTGAATTATTTCATTAAAAACGTTTAAGCAAATATTTTCATGCATTGTATTCTAGGCCCTTACGTTTCATTACTTCCGAATTCAAAACTGGAAATCTGCTCATAAATTTGTATTTCAAACGCAATAGTTGAAATTTTAATTTGATGTGGAGCAGGATGTGTTTACCTTTTACCATTATATGATTGAATGCTAATTATGTTTGTCAAGTTTATTGCAGTGCTCCAATACACTCCAAGGGGTCTACTTGAAGGTCTACAAGGTTTATCGAAGTGAACGATTCCAGTGACACAGGGACACAATCGCAAGTGCCTTTCTTATACTGATACTATAATTAGTGAAGTTATGTAAAAAAGAAATGTCATCAGTTTGTAGTGATAAACTTAAAAGTATACGTTTTGTCATTGACTTTTTGACTACTCTGACCAATTTTTTTTTTCTTTTTCTTCGCAAATTCATAAATTATAGATAGAATTTCAGATTCCAATTTCATACCAACGATAAACGATTTAAGTATATGCATCTTAATCGTAATCTTATATACTCATGCTTTAGTAATGCTTATCTTATCATGTAAATTACACTTTTTACTTCATGATGTCAATACTGGTTCCATTTTCTATTCTTTAACAAAAACAAAAACTATTTCCGTTTATTTATTTTATTTTCTTTTTCGTTTCATTTTTGGTTACTTAATTTAAATCCTGGCCGGTGCGATATGACAATGTAAGAATGTAACTGAAATGACAGCAAAAAGGGTTTAATTGAAAAATGCTGCCAAGTTTTTGGATTCTTGCAGCTGCAAAATATAGTCACTAAATAGTGACTCACCAAATTATCTCTCTATCACTGAGGACGTGCACAATTGGTTGGAAAGACCACTGAACATTTGATTAAAATTCGATTCAGTTTGAGAATCCTTAGAACACCACATTTCAGAAAAATCCGCTCACTAAAGTAGCGCATTATTTAAAAAAACAAATATTGGATTGTGTGGCTGTTAATGATCCGATGTTTATTGCACGGTCGGAAAGACTAAAAGCTGTACTTCTTAAGAGTTTAATCGAGAGATAAACCATCGTAACAACAGCACTCGTGTCCAGAAACGTATTTTTTCGTAGGTTTAAATAAAACAAATTTCACACGTCACCCAAAAGGATCAAAGTGAGTCACAGATTTGATAAAATTTACTCGTTATTACTCTAAAATCAGTATTCACGTCATTTCATTGGCAATATTTTTACGTCGTCTACCTTATTTCAGCGTATACAATGTTTCTCGCCTTAAATCTTATCTGATTTCAAATTCAGTAGTCATTTTATAGTATAAATTCTATGCGAATTCTCAACCATCGATTTGTTATACTATTGCGTAATGATTTCAATCTGACAATTTGATTTTACGACAATGAAATGTCCATCATGAAACGTACATTGGCATTTTATCACACTTTTCAATTATAATCTGACATTCTCAAATTAATATGACATTTTATCTCGTAATGTGCAACTAGAGAGTAAAGAATAAAAGACTTCACGGTTCTGGTTTCTCTAAGAAAGGTAGCTTGTCTTTTGGATCTCGTTTTTACTTTTGCTCATTATTGATTTTATTCCTTGGTTCTCGGGTTGTTTATTTATACTGTTCTTTTATCTGAGATTATAGTACCAGCAAAAGCCTTCTTGGTCCCTTGCCGAATTCAGGTCGTGTCTTGTCTAGTACCAACCTTTCATTGCTGTAGATGTCATTCACTCATTTTTACCTGTTGATCCTAATGCGCTGGCCCCTAGTGGCGCTGAGCTGTCGACTCATCTCAAGTCAACGAATGCTGGCTGTACTTACCTGTCAACATACATGGTCCCACTAGTACGAGAAACCCCATCCACTGCAGATCGTGATCCCCCATGAACGCGAGTCCCAATCCCCACTGATAGTAATCCCAACGCTGCTGCCTCCTTCCGTCTTTGGCTTGTCATCAATGGTTCCCGATACTACACACCTGTTGCCACCTGTCTTCGTTTAGATACTATGCCGACTAAGTTATTATCTTAGACACTGTTAGGGTTAATGAGATTTATTGAATCCATTTAAGAAATAATACGATTTTTTGTCCATGATTAACAATCTCTTTATCATTATATTTATTTAAATATATACATTTTTTTCTTTGTGTTGGCACGTACGTTAAGATTTATGCATCGTTTTATAAAACATTTATCGTTATTTTAAATTCAATTGTTTTTAAAATTCAAATACCCAAATACACTGTAAATAGTTTACTTGGTTATAATATTTTATTTTCATGCTTTGCACAAGGGCACATGATAAGATGCTACCGATACTACCTCATGTGTACATAATTCAATATTTTATTTCAATTTTGGTTTTGTAAACATTTAATTTCACAATTTATTAATCCAACGTTAAAACAAAACAATTTACAAGAATGTGTATTGGTTAATGATTGATTTTGA
>JAQFXM010005224.1:0-15394 GCA_034693345.1 Entomobrya multifasciata | reverse complement strand
ATCGGAATGGAGAGTTTATGGTCCTGTCGTCATGTAGAAAAAGAAGTGCTTCGAATTAATTTGGAGTCTCCCTTAAACCAACTCTTGTAGTGCGTTGCGTGATATACTACTGTCTTTCATTAAAATTAAATGCCAAGAAACATTATGCAGCGGAATGTCAGTTTTTTAAGCTACCGACGACATGACAGGTAATGTAGCATGGTAATTCTATATACAGTACGACAGAATTGAAGAATAATGGTTTATAAAAGTTTGTATTGTTTTAAAATGTCTTTCAAACTTTAATTTTTGTGTGTGGTGTGATTAATGATTAAATACATGTTTCAAAAGTAATCAAACCTTTACTGAACGATTACTAGAAACTTTGCAACTTAACATTTTATACACACACATGCACATATTATGCATGTAACTTTTCTGCATTCCATTTTCCATTTGCATGTATGTAAGCCTACCTGTATGAAAAAATGAAAATGCATGGGATGTAGTTTGTTGGTCAACCCATCAATATGATCTAGACAGAACCGCAGAGCAACAACAAAAGATGTACAGTCAGATGGTATTTTTGCTTTTATGATCTTGATATTCTAATTTTTGGTTTTTTTCTGTATTTCAAGTGTTTTTCCTCCGAAATAATCATGATAATTATGTAAAAGTTGAAGTCGATAATTTGATTGAATACTACTTTGTAGTAGTGAAATTCTTGATCTATCATCGTAAATAAATTGTAAAAATCCGTGAAAAAATATTATAAAGATGCAAGTATTACAAAATTGAAAGTAATACTTCGATTTTAAGCAAGTTGAGTAGTCAGTGTCCAGTGAGGAGCCCAAAAATATTGCAAGATTAGCAAAGACTAATTAATTAATCAATTGCCCTAATTAGACTAAAAAGGTCAGATAGAAGTCTATCTTCGTGATACTAAAGACGCCTTGTAATTTTCAGGTGTTTTTTGGTTTCTTATGATAGCTCTCTCTCTCTCGTAGCAGTTGTTTACATGCAACATTAATATCGTACAGTGCAGTTTAAAAATATTCAGTAATCTTAGATAAAATTACGGTCTTCAAATGAGTGTTGACGTGATGTCTAATGTCATTGAGGATAGCATCTCCTCTATGGTAAGTTTCTTGTATCATCTTCCAGAACAATTTTGTTGGTTTAACTGGTTTCCCATTTATGACTGATCCTACGAAAACAAAATGATGTTTTAAACCAAATCCCCATCAATTGTGATTTTTTAAGAATACATTTTTTGAAATCTTTATAATAGGAAGTGCAAGAGGAGGAAGAACTGGAAACTCCGCAGTACATCCACGATCTCTACTCGGATGACCATGCAAAACTTCTTCAATCAGTCTCGTAAGTTTTTTAGTCTAGGCGTACATAATATTATCACGTAATCAACAAATTTTTGCAAGTTGTAACTAAAATTTGATTATTTATTTTGTAGGACATTGAAAAATATGGTGATTGGAAGTAATCGCCAAAAATCCATAGCAATCAAGCATGGAATCCTACCCAGAGTCCTGACGTTGCTTGGTGATGTCCAATTAAGCGAGGAAACTCGCAGAGAAGCTTGTGTAGTTCTTGGCTCTCTGGTGAAAGGAACGGAGGAAAATGTTAGTGCGGTTGTGGATGCTTGCTCAGTCCCAGTTTTAGTATCAGGTAAATTATAAATTTATTTGAGCACTTATGGAATTATGTAAATTAGCCTTTGCTCTATATGTAAGAGTGCTTGAAATTATATTATACATGGTTAATTTTCAGTACTTTCTTCTGAGGACACAAGACTTGTGGAGTACGCTCTAACTTGTTTGAAAACCATATTTTCTCATCGCACCGCACCCAAAGATGTACTTTATGATGACCCAGCACTCGTTCGGCATTTGCTTACTCTCATGAACGAATCTGTTGCAAACAAAATTTCTGTTTCATCAATACTCAGCGATGCGTGTTCCGTAAGAAACAATTAAAAAAGGATTTTTGATTGACCAAAGTAATAAGTAATTCATATAATGAAGCATATAAATTTTTTGACATATTTTTTAGAACGCAGATCACCAAATAACTTTAGCCAACCACGGCGTTGTTACCAACTTGGCCGCACTACTTGTTTTGCCAAGCATTAAAGTTCAAATGCCTGCGGTGAAGTGCTTAACGGAAATGTCCTACAGAAACGAGCAAGTTTCCGCGATAATTGCTGAGACGACTTACAACGGTAAAAAGCTTCCGGAATTGTTGGTTGCCTTGCTAAGTAGAGATAAGCCTGCAAAAATGCAGCTTCAAGTGGCAACATGCTTTACTTATCTTCATCGTGCCAACGCACTACCCTCCACTGACGATAAAGTTTGCATGAAAACTTTACCTTGTCTTGTAAGAATGTGTGCCAAGGAGAATGACCAGGAGACACGGATCGCTGCTGCTGAAACGCTATCCTATTTAATTGAAATTGACAAGGAACTTCAAGCCGTTGCTGCGATTTCAAACAGACTTATTCCCACTTTGGCTGATTACATAAAGAATCCCTCAATTTTGAAGCCATTATCCGGTCCCACTGCTGACATGTACAAGGCAGCTTTTAAAGCGTTTGCTTCTTTGGGGGCTAACGACGAACAAATTCGGAAAAGGATAATTGAAACAGAGCCGCTGATGGAAAGAGTTGTGGAATGTCTTGATGAACCCAATCCTGACATTGCTTTGGCTGCGGTTAGATGCTTGCATTCCTTGTCACGATCAGTTCAACAGCTCAGGACTACATTTAAGGATCATTCTGTTTGGAAACCATTGCTTAAGCTTCTCCAAAGTAATCGACAGGATATTTTAGCTGTGGCATCATCCACACTCTGTAATTTGCTGTTAGAGTTTTCTCCTTCCAAGGAACCCATTTTGGAGTCAGGGGCAGTAGATGTCTTGTGTAATCTCACCAGGAATGAAGATCAGGTTCTCCGTTTGAATGGTATTTGGGCTTTAATGGTATGTATTTCAATAGAAACTATTTATCGTACAATTAAGCTTATAATCTGGGACAGAAAAATGATTTGTGGAACTTGGTTTTTTTTAGAATGTTGCCTTCCAAGCTGACCAGCGATTAAAATCACAAATTTTAGTTGCGCTCGGGATGGATCAAATTTTCCGGCTTTTATCAGATGACGAAGCTAACATTGTAATGAAGACATTGGGACTCCTTCGCAATTTATTGACAAGCGCAGCACACATTGACCACATAATGGGCATGTATGGGAAACAGATTATGCAGGCATCCATACTCATCTTGGAAGGTGACCATGGTCCTGACACGAAGGAACAAGCTCTTTGCATGCTTTCCAACATTGCGGATGGTTTCTCTGCCAAGGATTTTATTATGACGAATGACGATGTTCTCAAGAAAATTACCAGCTACTTGTCTCATTCTTCTCCGAAGCTGCAAACTGCGGCAGTTATGTGTGTAAGTAATCTGGCATGGAAGGAAGAAGAAGGATCTCTGGAAAGACAAGCGAAATTAAAGGAGCTTGGTGTGCAGAAACTACTTCATTCTTTGATTACCACCAGTGATCAAAACTTATTTGATAGGTAAGGCAAATTAATTGAGTTTATTATGCGGAATGTGTGAGAAGTGAAATGATTAAATTTTAATAAACATTTTGTTAACTTTCAATAGAGTGAAAACAGCATTAAATCAATTTTCGCCTAATTAACTGCACTACTCACAACCTCATGGACAGTCCTCGCTGCAATTATAATTGATTAGGTGTCATCCAAAAAATCGCTTTACAGGATCATAGCATACAATTTTTATAAACACTTTGTAATGTGTACTTCTGTACTTGTATTTAAATTTGTGGAACTAGATATATCAATTATGTGTATGTCATAGTTTTGTGCTCTATTGCATTGGCCGCACACAATTACAGCCGCAGTTGCTCGTTGACAAGTACGTTAATAATTTGTACATTAGTGCATTATACATATGGATGAAATTCTCAAAGTGTAACTATATAATGGTTTTTAAATTGGTGTATCACAATCTGCATTTTGCAATCTGAAGAATTAGTTTAAAATCGTATTATACGACAATTTAATTAACGCACTGATTTTGTTGCATGTCTAATTTAAGAACTAGCATAATTAATTAACTATTAAGCATGGCATGAAGCATGATATTATTGAATTGAGTTTAAACAATCGGATTTTTATAAAGGAAAATTTGTCAATAAATCATACTATGAGGATGAAAAAATATGCATTATGTAGTATTTTTCCTTCGCGCACCTGAAATATGCAGGTGGCTTTCACAATTTTTAAAATATTTCTGGAAAGCATAAAGAAATTACACAAATACAACAAACGGATTAATGAAAAAAGTCCGTTTTTAATTCGTTTTTTTCGTACAAGCATATAATCATAATTAAATATTGTGTGACAAAAACAGTTGCAGAGAAAAATTAAAGTTACAAGTATTTCAATGTCAGTTTTTCAACAGTATCGACTTTCTGATTCTTTTTCTGTACTCTCAGATTTGTTTTTGATTGAATCCGGGTTTCCAATCGGGTCAAGATCAGCGAATAAATCATACCAGGATTTTGAAGAGGCCGAGTTTCCATTTCCTGTGGATCGTGATGGCTGTTGTACCCCTTGTGGTGTTGGCTGATTTTGGGGCACCGATAAGTCAAGGCCGAGTAAATCCATATCATCTGAAAAAGATAATGAAAGATGTAAATTTAAGGTAATATTTCATTTGACTTCTTCAAGTGAAAGTTGTCACTGTCTTGTTTTAATCAAAATACCTGCTCCCAGGCCTAAACTTCCTAAATCCAAAAGTTGGGAAGGCATAAATGTTGAGGAACCACTTTGTGATGACGATGCTTTCATCAAATTCATAGGGTTCAAACTGGAAGACGCAGGTTTTCCTGAGGTGGGTGTATCCAAATTTGGAATTAAGGAATCTACAAAAATAAAAATAAACATTTACAGAAAGTTAGTTTGATAAATTATCGTTTGTAATCATAGTTGCTTTATGATAATATGGTATACCATGATTTGGTTGCTGAGACAACAATGGAGTCGCACTGGAAATCTCATTTAGTAGTAAAAGAGCATCGCTTTCAGTTTCAAACGGTATACTTTCAAAATCTTCGGAACAAAGAAGATCCATCACATCTTTTTCTTTTCCATCTTTGTCCTTCTCTTTGTCTTTTTTCGACCCAGTACCTAAAACCCCAGCACCAAGAAATTTTCATTTCTCCACCAATTCAAATAACCTTATTCAATTCAGTGCAAAGTAAAAGTATTCACCTTTGCTCTTAAAGGACCCAATATTAATCAAAGAACCAGTTGCAGCTCCGCCACTCTTTTCATTTTCCTTATCTTTCCCTCCCTCTCCCTCTTTTCCCGATAATCCTAAACCGAGGTCTAAAGCGTCTTGGGCATTTTCAGTTTCCGGGCTCAAATCTAATTTTAGTAAATCATCCAGCATTTGGGAAGCATTGGTAGGATCCAACAAGTCCAAATCTGACGTTTTCTTTGACTCTCCGTCAGACTTTCCTTCAGTACTTTTCTTTGCGTCTTTGCTCTCACCAGCATTACTATCACCTGAACCACCTAACTCATCATTAAAATCAAACAAAATTTGGTCCGTGAGTTCATCCTTTCCTTTAGAGCCAGTCTCCTCCGCCAGCTTTGTTGCAGGCTCGGCTAGTTCTTTTACAACGGAAAATTCGTAATGTTGGTATCCTGCGAAGAAATCAATGTTTGTTAAATTTTTCGAGTCAAAATTTTTCCTCAGAATTAAGTAAGCTTAATGCTTAGATTTAATTTAAGATACCTTTACAGGTTGCAGCGAGAGTATTAAATATTTTGGCATTCTTCGCCGTAATCTTTTGCATTGAATTCTGATACTGGATTAGTGCATGGGAAAACATGTTACATCTAGCTGCAGCGAGCAAATCGATTTTTTGAAGACACGCTAATTTCAACTTGTCAAACTGGGATTTACTGCCTTTCACGTGCGTTTGAACCTTAAAAGTACAAGATTATAGAACAATTTACAGTTTTTGAATTTATCTATAATCACACTAGCTTTGTTATAACCACGTTAAATTTTACAGAAAATCATACATTTCGGAATTTGTCCATTTGCTTGTTCATATCCGGGTCAAGCTCCTGACTAACATTTTTCATCCAGTTTAATGCAGCTCGATATTCTGTTCTATTTTTCTCCATTTGATGTACAGTTTCCCATGTGTCTTCCACAGCTCTGTTTCTAAATGTTTCCACTTCCTTCACAACCACAAAAAAATCAAATTATGAAATTTGCAGGTGAAAGTATAACAGTGAAAGTCCCATCTTTGCCATTGTTGAATTCTTAAAAGTTTGTTCCCTTACTTGATATAATCTTAACAATGGCGGCCTCAACCCAATCTCTTGCTGGCTACAATAAATTAAACTTTTCCCCATTTGTATCATCATTTTACCCGCTGCTGATTTGTCTGCTTTCCCAAATTCCTTCATAAATCTTCCCATTGCATTTTGCTCATGTGCCAAATCTAAAAGAGAAAGCAAATATACACTTTCATTCAGACTGACTGAATCTTCATAAATCATGAATAATTTTGGACATCGCTCCACATACAGCAAATTCTCTCCTGATACTTATCCAGCAACTTGTTCATGGCAGATGAAGTTTGCCTAGTTGATTTAAAAAGTTCCAGCTTCGCATCCAGCTCAGCGTCTGAGGCCACAATGCACTCATCATCTTTCTTACCAAGTTTGCGATATACTGTCTGCTTTGTCACCCAATACTGATGTTGTAATTTGTTCACTGTTGAACGATCCATGTTTTAAAAACTTCAAATACTTTTTCTTGTTTTTTCTTTTCTTTTTAAAAATTACAAAAATTGTTGATAAAGTCCTTTAAACTTGTATCACTCTCAAAACAACTAAATACTAATTTTTCTAAATCATAATTTTAGAAAATTTGTTTAAAATTATTAGCCTTAATATTCAATATTCACATCAAAATTTGTCTCTACGTAACCACGTCACTAGACTACATCAAGTACACATACTCAGGGTCCTCTTTTTCCACCCACGCAATTTTCGGACACCTACTTAAGGCATGTCATTACCATGTAAGCTACACTCACTACAACTATTTCAACACAATCTAATAATTTTAATGACTCATTCCAGGCAGATGTGATCTCTACAAGGGACAAATTTTTCAAGTCACTATTGTCACTCGGTTGAAACTTTGGAGAAAGCATATGGTATAATGTTCATATTTCAACGTGAATGCATGGATAAGTTATAAAAAAGGAGCTTATGGACTTTTAGATGATGGAAGAGAGAGACTTCAAAGAAAGTTCAAAGAAAGAGCATACGATAAAGTATTCAACACGGTTTTAAGTGAAGTTGTGTATTGTATATCGCTGCATATCAAACAGTGCAGGAGGAAATGTTGGTCTGGGGTATTTACGCATCTATACACGATAATAGCCTGTCTAAAACTACCTATATTGACTACTATGGAGAAAGAACGCTTGGAAACGGGTAAAAAGTGAAGGTTTTCTGTGTATATCTTCTAGCAAAATGTGCTTAGCGTTTGGAGTATTGGGAATATGTATATTCTTCATATTTTGGAAGATGGAACAATACAAGCTGAAAGAAAGCTTGGATACTAGTAAGTAGGTATAGACTATACATTGCATAAGGTTGCTAAGCTAATGAACGCACACATGTTGGAATAAACCCAAAAAAATCCAACAAACTAGTAGGCTTTATGAAAAACAATTTCATTTGCAACGTCAACCAAATAATATACAATTTGTGGTGATGATATGCATGCATGCCATATTTTTTGTCCAGTCTTTTCCATAATGAAGCTCATAAACCATGGAGAATGGACAATACATGCTATAATATTAGTTGGTTACATAATATCATTAGAATATAATTTTCATAGAGTCAGATAGGAGAGAAGGCTAGATTCTGCTTGGAGTATGTGACACGACACGGCACCTTTATACTTCCATAACATTCAGAATATATCAAGCATATCATTATAATTAAGTTGCGGAAACTACTTACGAAAAAATATTAATCTGTCTATAATAAAAGGTAACTTGTAACTTGATTCGTTGTTACTGTGCCATTTGGGAACGGGGATTGGGAATGGAATAGGAAAAAACTAAAAAAGTAGGAATTCATACTTGTTTTCCAAGGGAGCAATAATGATAGCTTGTGCGGATGCCGGATCGGAATTGCATTACAATTTGGAATGAATAAAAATACTATAAAATGAAATGTTGGAATCTTCTGGGGTATCATGAGCCATGAAGTATTTTGTACATGAAAGAATATTTTTCTGCTTGTGTTTCACATAACTAACTGCTCGATGCTCTGGTGGAGGCTTCTGCTGAAATGCAACGTGAGATGGATATTTTTTAATTGCTTTTAAGTACACCTTCGCAATAAAATTTTCTTCAAACGTTAGTGAATTAAGGTCAGCAAATGATTATGATAATTTTCTTTTTCATTATGCTTAAATGCTGTAAATGTTAAGTACAGATGTATGAGCACCGTAATACGGTGCTTTTTTGCTTAAAATAGAGATAATAATATGGCAAGTCTATAATATTTTAGTTTCAATTCAATATTAAATGATATATGATTAATGTATTGTGTCAATGATGAGCAGAACACACTGAACAGTAAAATCAATACAAGAGCTGTATTTACATTTTTCCATTCCATTAGTTATTACACCACAAATACGTCAATTGGACTGGCTGCCAATCAAGCTGGATGCTGGAAAGAGGAAGATGGAGCAACTAAATTGGTGGGGTTGGGGTTTTATATTGATGAAAAAGAGCGGATGCAGTTGTGGTCTTCTGGATCTGTTCCATGAGTAGATTAAATTGGATTGGAAAAACCTGCTGGGTTGCCTGTTTACCAGTTGGGGGAAATGTGTCATGTCGTTATAAATTACACAAAACAATTACCACACAATATACAAAAAATCGATAGGCAAAGTAACAAGTAGACTTGCATTTTTACAATCTTTACACGTTTCCACCTCTACCATGATCAAGATCATGATATTATGTGTACTATGCCATTTCATATCATTCATTCATGAGTAACATACAAATAATGTTAAATAATATATGCTACACAAAAAAATGTATTCAGTTCAGTTATAAAATTAAACAAAAAAGGATTAATAGAAGCTTATGAAACACCAATTGTAAAAATTTATATGACAAAACAAACACTGCACCGAAAAATTATGGGAATGGGAATGGACTGGAGATATGAAATATTATTGACATGAAAGAAGCTTTAGGCTGAATGATATCTGTTTTTATGAAGCACTTGAATATTCAAATTTTCAAGCGTTGCGAAGTTGTAATAGTAAAAGCATAAAACAATCAAAAAAAACTTTTTATAGCCACTGCACTGAATAATCTGGCTTGGCATGTTAAGTATTAGTACAAAGTTGATGACAAAAAATGGCATCACAGCTCAAAAACATGTATCATTTTGCGGATCTCTGCAATCTGCAATGCTACACATATAAGTATCTCCTTTTTTGTTATACTCCGTGTCTGGAGTTTCTGTTAAGGAGTAATGGGTACCAGTGGGTTCCACCGTGGCTGGAGTTCCTGTTTCCACGAAATGGGATGGAAACCAGAGACTTTTCAATAAGTACGTTACGCTAAAAACCGAATTTTCTGACCCCCTGCGTAGTTGGATGCCCGTTGCCCCTCCAAGAGGACGGCTCCTGGTAGGATGGGAATTGCTTGTGACTCGTCTTCTTTACAAAAATAGAATAAAAAGGCGTAATTGGCGTTCCAATATTTTATGTAATATTCTTTAGTGGTCAAACGGATCCGTAGACTTTGGTGACTTCGCCGGACACATTTAATACATACGCTAGTGTACATAGTACAACGTAACAAGTACAACTCATCGTCAATGCATTGATCTGCACCTAAAACAAGCAATAGTTGCTCATTATTCTCATCATTAAAGAAACTGTTTAAAAATTTCGTTTGCATATTATAACGACTAGAGTAGTGGTATTTGGAGCATTTTTTATTCGCATTTCATAAGTTTTGCTAAAAATCATAGCGTCCAATAAATCAAATACCACGCGAACGCAAAGCGCAAGCTTGGTTGACATTGACAGACACACGGCTTGCTGAATGACTGACACAACTGAACAACAAAGATTCATAAGACTGCATTGCGAAGCATTGAGATAGGAGAAAACACAAGAAGACAAGTGATATGGGTAAACAGGTGAGACTCACTGTACTCCAACCCGACACCATACACGCAAATTGCAGGAGGATATTAAGTTGAAAGTTAATTGGGTTGTTTTAGTTTAATAGTTTACCTAGCGTGAGCTGAAGTGACAATGGAAATTAATTAGTTCAAAAAAATAAATTGGTTAAGTAGTTGAAAATGAGTCACGGAACAATGTTCGAGGATCAGGAACTATTTGCTCCGCTGACGGAGACTGAAAGAGAAGTTTGTGAAGCCGCAATTAATCATTTTTATGAAGGCGATTTCCAAACATCTGCAGAGATTCTAGCTAATATTGTAGCCAATCGACCGAATGACCATCGCTTCAAACACAATCTGGCAGTTGCGGAGTTCCGGCAACGGAGTGGTACTGGCTGGGGAACTTTTGTGCAGGAGTTGAACAAAACTTTTACTGATGTAAGTTTACACTTTATATAAAGAAAGTGCCGAATGTCGATTTAATTTGATGCTGTACGATTGAATTCTCAAATTTTAATATGATGATTTTGATGTTTACAGGCAAGGCTGACACAGGAACCTGACAATATAACCCCAGAAAATGTCCGCTATCCTGTTTTGTGGTACAATCTGGCAGTTCTATCGTTCCATCAAAAGCGATACAACAAGACACTCCAAATTCTTGAGAATTTGTCGAAAACATTTAACAGTGTTCCAAGTAAGCCTAGCATTTATATTACATGTTTTAACGCTACATAATTTGTAATGGTTTCAGTTTTAATCGTTGATATTTTTTCTTCTGTACAGCTCAACTCACAAATCGCACAAAACTGTTGCTAATTGATGTCCTAATTAAATTGCAACAGTATGAGAGAGCGCTTATCGAAATTGAGCTGTATGAGACACAGCAGTGTCGACCAAGTTCTGCTGATATTACAGCGACTTCAACTCCTTCAAAATCTTCACAGGGAACTGTTCAAACTGGAGTTGATGCTAAGGTATCTTTAGTATTAATTCTCTTGATTGTACTTTATTTGTCAACTTTAAATTTATCGTGTTTTTTACAGTTTGAGGCTGACTCCAAGATAAAACTGCAGCAGTATAAAACTCTTTGTCATCTGTGTATGAAGTCGTTGAAGGTTGGAAAAAAGGAATGCAAGCTGCTGTTTAATTTAACAGGGCCAGCATATCGGGTAAACATAGCATGCGAATTGCGAAGTAGTTATTCCCCCCATTACCTTTATTCAAACAAGGGTTTTGAAGATAATTCATGTGTGTACTTTTTAGACTTTATACGTTGGAACTTGTTTAAAGGCTTATCACGAGTACCTTCGAGGAAATTTCAAGAAGTCTCACAAAATTATTTCAAATGCAAAACAATCCATTGCAGAAGGAAATGCGGTTGAAGAGTCGTTGATGTAAGTAGAGCATGTAATTTGAAATTGTGATTAGTTTGAATAAATTGTGTTGCATTCTTTCAGAAATCATGGGGACCTCCTAAACGTGGCTTGGTTAAACAATGAGGCATGTTGTGACTTTTATATGGGTCGACCTACAAGTGCTGGAATTTTGTTCCAAAAGGCTGCCCAAGAATTTGATAAGTATTACAAGAGAGATCAAGGTAAGAAATACGCTTAAATTAACATGATCTTAAATGTAAGCCTTTTCTCTCTTTACTGTGTTCAAATTACATATATCATATTTTTATTTCAATATTTACAGTTAAACTTCCGCTGCACGCCATCAAACATACAATGAAACCTGACTTATTGTATAATTTTGGAGTGACACTTTTAAATTTGAAGCGCCCGAAGGAAGCGTTTACGTATTTGAATATCTGCTTGAGTCATTACTATAACAACCCGAGATTATGGCTTCGTGTTGCTGAGTGCTGCATACAGATTTACAAAAGCGTGAGTACAAATTGGTCTAATTTTATGCATTTTAATGAATTTTATATCATGAAAATTCTTCTAAATTTTATAATATGAACTTATGCGTTGTATTTCTTCAGGATAACACACAGCACCTAAACTTGAGTACTGAACGACGAAATTTAATCAAGGAAATTCGGGGCAATGACGCTTCAAAGAAGCTAGTATTTGCAGAATCCTCAAAAAGCTCTAAACCTAAACCTCCCCCCAATCCGTGAGTACACCGTTTAAATTATTTGAAATTATTATGCATGTTTTACGTAGCAGCAGCATTAGTAAACTCTTAAATTATTTACTCGATAGAGCTCCGGGCAAATCAAGTGACACCGAACAGCCCACCATGGAATACGCTGGTGTTTGTCTTGAAAATGCTTTGCGATTGGTGGAGTCTGATTCCATTGCTAACGAAGGATGTCTCTACGTTCGACCTAGCACACCGATTTTTAATATCCAAGAAATTAACTGTTTGCATGCAGCCATTTTGTGTGCTGCAGCTTACGTACAGTTGATCCTGGAAAATTACCCTTTGTGCATCAAACGGTGTCATCAACTAAAGTCACTGCAAAACATTCCAGGGGCTTATCAGTACCTAGCAAGACAGTATATGGGAGAAGCTTACTACAAGTATGGTCAACTTGCCAAAGCTCAGGAGGCATTTTTCCAAGAGAATTCGTGCGATGTTAACTTCTTTATCAATCCAGATGTTGAAGATAAAAAGGAAGATGTCGGAAGTGAGTGCAGCTGGCCAGGTCAAAGTGTTGGTGGGGCTACTGGAACTGTTAAGCCGATAAATGGTATGATGGTCTTGATTATCAACATATCATAACGATATTACGTATGTGTTTTAATACCCTTTGTTTTGCCTTATACATAGATTGGTATCCCAATGACGAGTTCACTGGAAGAGCTATTTTAATCTACAATCAAGCGGTAACTTTGGCATCATCTGGGGAATTAGATAAAGCCAGTGAGATTCTGAAGGTGAGGAATGAAATTTTACTCATGACATACACTTGTAATCTGTCTCATTCCTAAGTTCGTTCATTCTCTAACTATCGCTACTTTTTAACTAACAGATGTGGATTTCCAAAAACGAGGGACCACTAGCACCTGAATTTCTAAGGTTGGCTGTGTACCTGCACATTCGTTTGGGAAATATCGCAAAAGCGAAGAGTCTCCTTAAAAATTCTTCAAAGATTTGACAACCAACCAAATCAGAACTTCATTTAAATGAATAACAATCCATACTCCATACTAATTACAGTTTAAGGAATATAACTTTATTCTCATGTAATTAATTTAAGCTTTACACTGGTATAAATAAAGAATCTCATGAAAGTGAAATGAAATGTATAAATTGGAATATATAAAAGTACACTGTTTATGTAAAAACTCCATAATGATTCTCTGTGTATCCTGGTGGCACCCATCCATATGGAACCTGTCTTGAAATCCTAGCCAGCGTTTTCTGCTCTTGTTCTTGTAACTGTTTCTGTAACCGTGAGGTTCCTGCTGACAACATATTAATTTCCACTTGTGGCCCTTTCTCTCCCATGTCCACCCAGTATGGATTCTTTTCTTGAGAACAGTCAGGATGAGCGGCCCACTCCCTTCCAACTTCATCTGCTCCATCATCCTCATCTTCTTTGTATCCGAAAAAGTGTTCAATCAATTTGTAAACAAAGTAGCCTCCCATTGCGCAAATAATTATAGCAAAGTCATACTTCATAGGCCTAAGTCGGAAACTAAACCAGGGCGAATCAAACCATCCATTAACTGTTGGAATATGAACTGGTAAATAGGTTCCAGCTGCAACTGGAATAAGCTCGGGGGGTTGGAAATAGCCACTGGCAGATGCTGGCAAGCAAAGAAGCTCCTTCAATTCCTTTACTGATCGTACCACCTCCGTTGAAATAAATCGGTTTCCAAGAACTTTCTCCTCCAGACTTTTCAAGCTGACTAATGAAGAAATCACTGAGGCGTACATGGTAAGCTCGGAAATGACTTCCCAAACGATAACGCGTTCCTTTTTCAAAACGTACTGAAAATGATCAGGTCTCTGGCCAAGGATCCAGGCAGTAACAAGGTTGCTTACAGGATGCCTATCATCATCATACGCATGATATTGTGATAAGCGGTCCTGTTTATAAACTTTGAAGTACATCCAAGAGTGCATTAAAGCCAGTAAAGAGCAGGGTACGTAGATATACCAAAGATTTGGGAACAGGTAGGAAGTGCAGAAACCAATTGACCCGTAGTACATTGTGTTCTCTTGTAAAAGCCATCCGTGAGATATGTAGTGAGTGTAAACTTGACCGGCTTCTGCAGGTTCAATTAAGATCATATCTTTCCCATTTGCCAGATCCTTTTCGATTTCAATTACAGAATATTGCATGGGGTCCATTGAGCCGTACGGAATTTTCGACCAGAATTGGATTTCAGATTCTTGGGGGCCGCTGAGGGGTTCCATGAGTGAAGTGAAACTTTTCTTTTTCGTAGATTCGGGAACTTCCATCTCCATAAATTGGGGATCTTGAATGCGGGGGCGGAGCCACCAGTATCGAAGAAACGTCAACGCTAACATTATACTTTTCAAGAAATTTGAAATAACGAGGTGATTGAATGTCTTCGATTATTTCATTGCTAACTGTATGACTTCGTTTACTTATACTTCTAAAGCATTTCTCGATTTCTTTTTGTAAGATTTTTTTTAAATCAAGAATTTTATTTTTCATTCATTTATTTTGTTACCACAATTACAGAACATTTTGTAGAATAAGTTGCATCATCATCGGTTTACAATAAAAAGGATCATTTAAACTTATAAAATTGTTATTTTTGTCATTTTAATGGAAATGGGGTAATATAATACAAACCAAATATTTTAAATCCGGTACACTACTCTTAACTAGATCCGCCATCTACGTGCGACACAAACGAATGGTCGTTGTGCCAGTTACATTAATTGTACCTTCATCCTGTAGATCCTGCAGTACATTTTCATACATCTCCTTGGTGATTTGCTAAAAAGATTACAAAATTCGTCAAGTTATCACATTGAAGTCAACACTTTCTCCGCTTCAAATATTTAAGTTGTTTGATATGCAAGGATTCTTACCCAGCTCGACTTTTCTTTCAATTCACCAAAAGTTTTCTGATAGCTGACGGTTTGAACTCTTCCCTTAGATTACAAA
>JAQFXM010005223.1:0-15397 GCA_034693345.1 Entomobrya multifasciata | reverse complement strand
GCGTTCCTAACATACTGTGCATGACCTGCAGCTTCAGCTAAAATTTCGTCCATGTGTTCACCCCAATCGTTTAACTTATCTATTTCAACCATGGTTGCGCATGTCAAATTATCATCACTGGTGAAGCTTTCAAACGCATTTCGGAGAGTTTCTTTGCTTCCTTCAAATTTTTCATGATATCGCTTAAACGTATACCAAATTTTTGTCCAGTTTGGGTAACCGTCAACTTGTATCAAATTAACTAAGAAAATCAAGTCCAAACGTTCTTGTTTAGTCCATTGAAAAGGGTTTTGCATGAGACTGTCTCTATTTGCAGTTGTTTTCCGAACACGATCAAATTGACTTTGAAGGGCTTCGTTTTCCCCTTTGAAGTTTGGATACTTTTGTCTAAATGCAAATCCTATGCTTGACCATTTTTTATATTGCGTTTCTGTTGTGGTATTGAAAATGGAAATCAAATCTTGATTTGCATCTTCTGACCAAAAGAACCTTTCCTCCGTGCATTGCGATTTTTTCGGACTTCTACTGCATAGTTTTGCGTATTGCATTCTTAAAGCGTCACCTTTACCTTTGTAATTGGGATAAATCTCTTTAAATTTGTTAAGCAAATTCGACCAGTTTTTTCCTTTTCCTTCATTAGCTATAATAACAGACCTTAAATCATTTTGTGCTTGGTTATTCCATCTAAATGTATTGGCAACAGTGGCAAGTTTTTTATTTGCATCACTCGAAATACTTTTTTCTCGCAGTTGCATTAAATCGCCTTGAGAAACCGATAATAAATTAGCATTTTGACTGGAACATTCAAAATCGTCCGTAACAAACTTTGTTTTGAACCTTTCATACTGTTTTCTTAATGATTCGTCTTTTCCCTTATAGTTAGGATGTATCTGCCTAAATGCGACTGAAATATCTGACCAGTCTTTGCAGGATTCGTTGGTGGACTTAACAATTGCTGATAAATCTTGTTGGGCTTTAAGTGACCAACGAAACGCTTTTAAGGGCTCCATGTTAAGATGAATCTTAAAATAATAATCAACTGCTTTAACTTTATGAATTGCTATAAAAAATATTTATGCTGTCATTCATTATTTTATTGCCTTATTCATAAGCTTGGACTTTGCCAGACATAATACATGTGCTTGAGCAATTCATTGTGTATCTCAAATTTCTGCATGTGGTTTAGCTTAAAATCAGCATTAATTGTGTTTTCACATTAAAATGCGATAAACAGTGGTTTTACGACCTGCACGTATGTGTCTTAGGGTCAACTGAAGTTATCGTTTGAACGATAGTTACAGAGTCTTATAGACAAGCGTTACTAGAACGTCTAATTGTCATTACACGAAGTTGTGTGTAATAGAGTTATTCATGTCTGCCTCTGTCGACATCTAAATCGTGACTAAAATCATATCTGCAATGAAATAAAATCCAGCACATGTATGCATTATGAACCACCACTACCCTCGTGGTTATATTTATGTCTAATCAAGTCTCCTGATTTGATTTCGAGGAGACTGCGATTTATCTCAAATATGTAAAAGGTGAATTTGAATAAATTCAAAGAGATATCTCAACAATTCAAAATTATTATTGGGCTAAGCCGTCATTGTGTTAATTTTTTTGTATTGGTGTCGATATGAAATGTGAGAAAAATATTGCATGCATCACTTCCAAATGAAAGATAAATGATAAATTTAAACGTTAATTTATCATGTTATCATTTCCCCGTTCTTCTTTTGATACCCACTGCGATCATTCTCATTACATTTTTAGGTTTTAGAATTTCATGAAAACATCCAATAATGGTGGGATATAATAAAAAAATATTATAAGAGTTTTCTGATAAAAATTTCATTTGGTTTATTCAAAACGTTCAAATTGTAAATCAAAAAACAATTTCTTAAATTTGAAATACAAACGAATAAATTAAATTTTTACCCAAGTTCGCTTGGGTGATGATGTGTAATTATAATGAGCACATACCGAGGAAATGTTACATTCTTAAGCAGCATGTATTGCATTGTGTTTTATTATAGCGATGCGATGACGAAATGTTTGCCTGTGCATATATTTGCTTTAAAGCATTCTTTGATTACTCAAGTTGATGATAGATTTGCGTTACATACATAAAATGTGTACAATGCAATGCTTTTGTACTTCTTTTTGCTCAAATTCTGCGTGCTACTGCACTACGACCAAAGAAAGTTAAGATTACCAAGCGGACTGTAGATGACTATAGTGATGGGTTGAGTCTGATCTGTTATTATTGTTGTCCTGAGTGCGTTGAAGCTATGCATTATTGGATGATGATGATACATACCTACTTTTCCTTACATAGAATCTTGACTGATATGGTGGACACATAAGACTGAAACATGGTTTTAGTTTCAAGAGCGTCCAAAGCAGATTATTTTGAATAATCGTATTGTATACAACTTTACCGACTCTTTATTGCTATTTCGTTATCACGAAAGACATGCTAATCAGAGTCAATTTTTATGGGCCAAAATTCCAATATATCTTCTTAATTTTTTTGATAGCTAAGCAGACATAGACGAAAAAAGGTAACCAAAGATCAGAGATGTATGGATCATTTATCTAATACGGCTTTCAGTTTACTGGAATTCCATGGTACTGAACGAATAAGATTTAAATTTTATTCAAAGTAAGGGTTTCCTGTGTAGATGGAAAATATAATGGTTTTATCAGCAGTAACTAAAATTCGTTTTATTAGACCATGTTTAATATTGACATCCTTTCGTTTAATGCACTGCATATGTACATCAAGAGCAATTCGTGTTCCTACTATCTACCGGTTGAAGCGATGGTGGTAAATTATCATTAATATGTAAATGGAAGAATCTTGATAACATTAAACTTAAGAATGCGTCTAGAATGATATCACTGCCTTTAATATCCCTATCACCTAAAATGTATTATACTCTGCTTTGTCATGTGTCATGTCATCCAGATTTATCGAATGAAAAATTAATATTTTTCGTTTCCCTGTCTGTTCCTTTTATTTTCGTATAGAACGCGTTCTTTTATCTCTTAATTTTGATTGCTGAAGAAATATGAGATGATTGTATATTTATTTGAATTAAAAACGTCTTTTTAATACCGAAAGTCTGAAGACAGAAATTTTGAAAGGTATATATAAGACATGTTTCTGGGAATTAAGTCATTCTAATTTCCGCCGTTACTCTGTCAAAATGACTTGCACAATTTGTCTTGAAGAACTTGGAGGGGACATGGTGAGTCCGAATAACTGCGTTCACCGGTTCCATAAAGACTGCATGGATAAGTGGGTAAAGTGGAGGCACGAAACATTTGGACCGAGAAAACCTATTCTTTGTCCTACTTGTAAAACTGGTGACTGTCGTGTGTTGCACACCGTCGAGCAGTTACCTATATATGGCCAGCATATTCCTGACACACCTCGGCAACTAACCTGTGAAATTTGTGGAAGGATGCTGAATAATACAGCAGCAAAGACGCAGCATGTTCTCACCCATAATGGCCGGGTTAAATGTGAATTTTGCCCATTGACATTTGCATTTCGAGGGGGATACATTCGTCACCGTGACCAGTTCCATTCCTAAACATCACACCTAGCGACCGGACTACCCATTTGATTTGACCATCCAATATGAAACCAACGGCCCTTTTAAGGGCCACGCAATTTTCCAAAGAGCAAAAAAATATTTACACTTGGTTTAGCTTTTCATGTGGTTTAGCCTTTACGGGGTTATTCATGGTACATAATTATTTTTTTAAATTTATATATGAATAACAAAGGAGTTAGCTTCTTATTTTAACAAAAGGATTAGCCTAAAATTTATCATTAATATTTAGCTTAAAACGTGTTAGGATCGAATTTAGCTAAATCCTCACTTTTCATACTATTTTGGAGTTTAGCCAAATCCCAATTTTCTGTGTTTATTTGTGGTTTAGCTAAATCCCAATTTTCTGTGTTAATTTGTGGTTTAGCTAAATCCCAATTTTCTAAGTTAATTTGTGGTTTAGCTAAATCCCAATTTTCTAAGTTAATTTGTGGTTTAGCTAAATCCCAATTTTCTATGTTAATTTGGGGTTTAGCTAATTCCCAATTTTCTGTGTTAATTTGGGATTTAGCTTTACCCGAAATTCTTGTGTTTTTTTGTCCGAAGTGCAAACTTATTGTATATTAGTATTATAAATAATTCGATTAAAGTTTATATGTATGTGTGTACAATATATAAATGGTTATTATTATAGTAAAAATAATTATTATATCTGACTAAATATCAGTAAATAAAATAATATAAACGGATTGATGAGTATATCAAAGTTTACTTCGCAGTTCCGAAGTCCAAAATCTTTATATATATAATGTAAATTATAATGTAAAAAACCATTTATACAGAAATGATTTGAGTAGCCAAAAGTTTATGTTGAACTATTTCTTACACTCGAATACATAACATTGTTTCAATGATGTTGATATGTATTTTATCACAAGGCTGACAATTTGACTTTAATAATTACACCATCAATCGAATTCGTGCTTACATACATGCTCAATCCTTAACAATATAAATTTTCAAGGTCTAATCAATCAACAAAACGATTCAACATGAATCACTTTCTGGTCAAGTTGACCTTGAAATGTGTTTAGACTTTACACAATTCTGAGCATATAGTCGGTATCAGTATCTCTTTTTTCAGCAGAGATTGTACACTACATTTTTGGACACGCAGTAAAACATTTATAATATTAAAATGTTTGGTGTCACTGAATTCTTTTTGGTTATTGTTTTATTTGCTATCACACTAGCAATGACTAAACAATATGGAAATTCAAAGAAAAATGTTCCTCCAGGTAAACGTTTTCTATATTTCATTATATTTAATCGGAATAGTTAACAATTTTGTATTTTATTTACTTTAAGGTCCTTACGGACTTCCAATTATCGGAAACGTATTACAACTTACGAAAGACGCTCATTTGCAGATGGCAAAATGGGCCGAAAAATTCGGCAAAGTCTATACAATTCAGATAGGACAAAACATGTATGGTATACATAGTAATATAGTTTATATCTATATTTTAATTTATACCAAATCTTTATATTTACAGGGCTGTTGTACTAAACGATATAAAACTTGTAAAGGAAGTCATGTCTGATACCAATTTTTCTCTTCGAAATGCCATTCCCATAATTGAACTTTTTACTGGAGGCAATTACGGTATTGTATTGACAAACGACCGTGCTTGGGAGGAACAACGTCGTTGGTGTCTTCGAAAACTAAGAGATTTCAGTTTCGGAAAGACTTCAATGGAAGCTTCTATAATGGACGAGGTTAACGAAGTTGTTGATGTTATTAGAGAAAACGGAGAGAGGAAACCTATTCTAATGGAAAAACTTTTGGATCTTGCCGTATTGAACTCCCTGTACACTCTATTGAATGGACAGAGAAGTTCATTTACTGAACCTAAAATTAGGGAAGTTTTAAATGCTCATCATGATGGATTTGAGATTATGCTTAAAAGTGGATTAGGATTGGCACCATGGCTTAAGTATATAATCCCTAAAACACAAAAAAGGATTGAAAATTATGCTGACATATTTTTGAAGTTTTGCAAGGACGCTGTGGATTATCATTGGGAAACTTGGGAAAAGGATGGGGAGTCTAGAGACTTTATTGATGAGTATATCAAAGAAATAAAGGCAACTACGGACCCTGAATCAAGTTTCTTTGGTGAAACTGGACGTAAGTTATAAAGCAAACTTGAAAATAATTGATTTATTGAAAACGTAGTATAATTTATTTAAAATTTGGAACAGGTAAAAATCTTGTTGGTGTTGTGAGTGATCTTATACAAGCAGGTAGTGAAACTACTAGTCATACGTTAACATGGATGCTGTGTTATATGACTCAAAATACACAAACACAAGACAAAATGTATAAAGAAATTAATTCCATTGTTGGAGATAAACCGGTTGGACTAGCAGATAAGCAAAAGTAATCAAAGTTATGATTCATTATCTTAACTAAAGTTTAATTAAAATATTGAATTTTGGGAGTAATATTTACTACGTTTTTTTATAGTTTACCTTATTGCGAAGCTTTCATACAAGAGACGTTCCGTTATTCCTCTCTTGTTGCTGGTGGTGGGACACGTGAATGCCGGGAAGATAAATATGTTCATGGTTACCTGATTCCAAAGGGATGTTGGATTTTTGTCAATATCTTTTTTATTCATCATGACCCAAAAATTTGGGGAGATCCAAGTAATTTTCGACCAGAACGATTTTTGGAACGGAATGCTAACGGAGAAAATCAAGTTATTAAACATGAGGCTCTCATTCCTTTTCAATCAGGACGAAGAAAATGTATTGGAGAAAGTTTGGCAAGAGACACACTTTTCCTGTTTATTACTAATATTGTTAAGCAATTCAAGGTTACGAGAGTAGAACAGGAGGTTCCGCAGGCAATTGGTGGTGGACCAATGCTTGTGCCAAAATCATATCATTTTTGTTTCGAGTCCAGATAAAAGACCAAGAATGTTTTTTTGCGAATCTGCTTAAAAGTTAATATTTATAAAAAGTACTCTTTGAAAAATACAAAACGTATATTTATAACCTAAAGTAATCGTTTTTGTCGTCTATCGTAAAAAAGTACTCGAGATGACGCATAAAGTTTACCAAATTCATTCATGAACTTTTTTAAACATTATTTTATACTTGTGATTTATTTGCGCTTGCTAGTATTGTGAAAGTCAACGGAATTATGATTAAAGCTATAGGTTAAATCATAAAATTGTTAATCAAATACGAAATGAATAATCTTCCAATTTAAGAAATCCTAAGTTTGATTATACATAAATACATTTTTTGACACTGAAAAAATACAAATAAAAAATTGTAAGTCATGTCAAGAAGTTTGTAAAGTTTGTTTGATTATTTGTTTCCTTTCTAATTATTCGACTAAAATGTCTCCTTAACGCAATCTAGTCATCCTTGGTCTGTTGGTGATAACCCTTGAATGTGAACGTTAAAGACTTATTATTTATTTATTATAGCATATTTTTCATTGACCAACGTAAAAAACGTTAATTAGCTAACTCTATGAGAAACTGCTTTGTCATTGACAAGACTATATCATTTGTAAAAAGTGCACGTGTTCATAAAAAATGCATTCCCTTGGATACGGTTAAATATTTAGATTACAGAAATCTAATTATTATGTATTAAATTGTTTCACACGAGGAAAGTTTGATGATTATACAGTCAATGTTCGGTTATGTTTAAAAAAGTTGTATCTGTTCGAACAGAATTTATTATTACTACACAATTATATTGTTTTTAGACGATACCTTTCTTGGATGTACCAATTTTCTGAATTTCTATTAATTTAATATTCTCAAAAGCATGTTTTGTGGTTGGGAATGGTTGTAATATATACACGCGTTAGCGTTTAACATTTGTCTGGTTTGTTGTCTCATTATGATCATAAATAATTATTATTTCCAACATGGGATGAGTGATGTCCGCTTTCATAATTAACACTACAAAAGTTTTTTCATATTTGTGCACTTTTCGGTAATTGTCAGTAATGAGCCATTAAATATTTCTATTCCTTGACATTTATCACAAAGCAAATGGAAGTATTCAAAAGTTATTTTATTATAAAATTCCGCTTGGGTTTTCTAACATCTGTCTCTGTAAAATCGAAATAATTTAAACAAACCTTTCTTTTGAAACTTTTTAATTCAAATGGCCTTTAACAATTTTGTTAGAAAATTGTTTAATCCAAACTCGCATTGGTTAAGTCAGTGCTGTCAAAACCCTTTTTCTCAGCTTACCACAATAGTGACCATTTTTAAAGAAGTAACAATAGAAAACCATAAAGGAATAATTGGAATACTGTGTAAACTTGCGGAGCTTACTTATATACTTCCAATTATCTTTGACAAGGAACATCTTAAGCTAAATATTTCCCTTAATTTTCGAAATAAGAATAGGACAATTCATTTGATTTATATTTTAGATTCAATGTACATTTTTATTGTGGTTATTCAAAGTCTGGTTTATTTTTCTAATATTAAAAGTCAAAGCAATATTTCCGCATATTTGGTAGAAAAACTTTTGGCATTTTTTATATTTGTCGTGTTTCCACCATATCACTTGGTTCTAGTGCAGCTGAATCAGCAAGTAAAATATTTGTTACAATACGTAAATTCATTAATCGTGACAAACAAGTATTTTCGTGTAAAAACAAAGCAGAATAATAATTTGTCCATAATGGTAAAATTCTGTATTTTGACGGAATATTCATTATTTTTATGGTGCATTGTATTTCCAATTCTATTTTTGTATGGATTGCATTGGAATCAGCCATGTAAACCAACTTTATTAGGTTATTGGTTGCTATCAGAATGTTCTACAAATGGATATCACCCACTTAAAGAGCAGCTATTTGAAGCAACTTTAAAACACATTTTGTTTGGTATTAATTATTTGGCAATTGCATATTCGCTGAATGTAATGTCATTCATGTTAAGTACATTCCTGATTTTCTGTTATATAAGTTTTAAAAATATTTTAGAAAGTTACGGACAGTTTATCAGTTTAACATCCACTGCTAACATAACCATGTACCGCATAATACAAATATTACATAATATGTCGAAATATATTAAGCTTCCTACAATCTTGCAAGTTTTTGTGGTGTGTACAATTAGCGCACAAGCAGTATTTCAAGCAGCATTTGTCCAAATTCCATTGTCACACAAAACGGAGAAAGTGTTCTATTTTGCTTACAGTTTTTTAACTGCTGTGTTGACGACGTGCATTTTGGGAGCATACTCAGAAGTATATACATACTCTCTATTCATTTTGAAAGCTTTGAGAATTAAAAACCCTTCAGACGTGTTTGCTAAAAAGGATGCAAGGTTTAGAAGCCGGTTTGTGAAATCATGCTGGCCAATTAAGATGGATATTGGAAATTTTAGCTTTGTTGAAAAAGTAACTCCACTTATTTGTATGAACATTGTCGTGAATTTAACAGTAAACCTTTTACTGCTCAAGTAGTATCTTCTCCGATTACAGGTGCATTGATAAATGCAGCTAGTTATATGCTGCATTTTATTCCATTTAATTGTGTAATAATAAAACTACATTGAGTGAAATAAACAGAACTGTGTTTATGTAGTTGTATTGCTAATCTAATTTGACAAGTATAGTGTACAAAATATGTAATAAGATAAAATAATCGTCGAAAGTAAACCGAATTGGACCAAGTAAACCAAAATTAGCAGACTTCACTTTAAAATATATATAAAAAGATCGTAAACAAAAATATTTTATTTGATAATTGACCATTTCTAAATGTAAGCTCTAATATATGACAACGCTTTAAATGTAATCTTTATGACGAAATCAACAAATAAAACGTAAATAAATTGTTTGACTGAGAAAAATTCTAAAAATTACTTACACGGGAACTAAAAAAATGTCTCGAAGTTCAGACGACGTAAAATAGATTTCCTGGGGTAGTTTGTGACGACGATTCCGATTCTGAATTTATTTTTTTTGCAAACTAATTTTTTGGGTTTTAATTTGCACCCAAATTAGCTCTAACGCACGCACGGTTAACAGACAAACAGCTGAGTTAACGCTCATTCCGAGAAAAAAGTAGCAACGGGCGTCAGCTCAGCTGTTTGCCTGTTAACCGTGCGTGCGTTGGAGCTATTGTGGGTGGAAATTAAAACCCAAAAATTTATTTTTGCCGAAAAATAAATTCAGAATTGCAACCTTCGTCAAAAACTACGCGAGAAAATCTTTTTTCCGTCGTCTGAACTTCGAGACATTTTTTTAGTTCCCGTGTTATAGGATAAACCTTACGCTAAAAAGTTAAAATAAACCGTGGTATTTTTACTTTAAATTAGTGTGGAGTGTTTGGAACCTGTTTTATAAGATGTTTGCAATAATTCTTACCAATCTACCAATTTGCCGAAAAATCGTTTGGCGTTGGAAAATCGCAAAAATGTAAGTATTTTTAGTTTTATAGACTTCAGATTACGGTTTTTCCTTTCTAGTGTTCTCTGAAAGCATTGCTTTGTTGTAATAAAACTTACGAAAATAATAGCACACTTAAGCGTTACCTGGTCATTTACCTATTAAAATTAATTAAATTTGTAGCGATTGTACGATGGAAAACAACTTCCAGCTACTAATTAAATCTTTTCCTGATAAGTTCTACGTATGTTTGGCTTGTCCTTACCCAAAGTTATATCACGACTAGTTCCTACAATTTTCATTTGCTTCTGTTTGTATGTTGAAACGATGTGTGTAAATTCTGGTCCCAACTATTTCATTGCTGCTACATAGATTAAACAAACTCTAATTTCTGAAATAATGGCAACTAAAGCGATTTACGCAATGCTTTATTTTGGATCATATTTATCCCACAATATTCTTCCTACTATTCCTATAAAATTCAAAAGTTCCCGAAAAGTTACCATCGTAATTAAGAATAAAAGAATACGATTTGTAATATTTTCATCATTACATTTACTACTTTTTATTTCATCACTAACGCAAATAGTTGGTAGCTTTGCTCGTGCTACAAATCGAAATCTATTTGTTATTGTATTTCATGGATTTTTATTGTTATCAGGTTTCGCATCATTCGGAGTATTTCTTTCTTACCAATTCTTGACCAATGAGTTTTGTTGTCTACTTAACTTTATGTTGAACAATATACGATTAATTACATTTTCAAGTTTCCAAAATGACTTTTCAAACAATCCAACCAATGGTAACAACGTATCGGTTTTTATTCATTGCTGTATATATTTTCTTTATTCATCTGCATTTATTGTGTTATTATAATCATTCCAATTATGTCAAGTGTATTTTCTTGTCTTTATGAAAACATAGTTTACTCGCTGGTTTTTGAAACTTGCGAGTCTCTTTCTTTTAGATTATATGTTTACTTCTTAAGCCTAATACTTTTGACCAGTGTTGGAGTTACTTTATCAATAGGATCAGTGACAATGGTTGCTAGTATGACCGAGCTTACCAGTAGTTTGCAAGACATGAAGTTTTTGATAAAAGTTAACGTTTTAAATGATGAATCCGGTCGTTGTCAAGATATTATTTTGTGCTACAGGAAAATTCAAATTTTTGCCAATCTTCTTAACCAATGTTACCAAGTTTTTGTCTGGCCAACATTTGAAATAATCAGTTCAAGTTTGATAATATCGTTGTTATATGCACTAATGATTTTTGACAAGTTTTTGAAGAAGACAGCAGAAGTACAATATACGAGAAAAAGATAGATGGAATAAGCGTTTTCTTAAGAGTTGCAAACCAATTACATTAAAAATTGGATCATTTCATAAGATGGATAAGACGAGAATTCCTTGTTTGATAAGATTTATTGTACAAAGAACGTTTTTCCTTGTAGTTAGAACGAAAAAAGCTTAGTTTACTTGATTATATTACAATAAAACGCCTTTTATTTTCAGCTAATGGAGTAAGGTATAACTGCACATAAAAATAGAAGCAAAAAATACTATATTAATTTTAAATCGTTTTTTAGACATAAATAAGTCAAGAAACATGAATCAGCACACATGCATGTAAAAAACTCTATTTTTAAATACCTGCTGCGAAACGATAAAGGTTAAGTTAAGTTAGTTCTTCGATGCCTTCACTCGCAGCTAGACTCGGTGACATATAGGCTTATTAATTTTTGTTTTATAACTCAAAATGTATGAAATAACAGTTTGGTCAAATTTCAACAACAGGTTTTAGTCGAGTTTACCCATAAAAGATATAATACCGATTTCCACGTGTTGGTGAGTTTTAGTATTAAGTAGTTTCTAGCTCATAGCATTTAGCTTACTCAGCTTCAATAGGTCAAACCATGGGCTCTGATACTACTACAATCAACTAAATTTGATCCAACGTAGTAAACATGTTTTCGGTTTTGTGGTTACATTAAACATTTATGACGGATGTACTAAATTAAGATTTAAATAAAAGTTAAGTTATCTCGTCTAGTTCTTTATCTAATGGAAAGCTTTGACAGATTACCACGAGCAACTACACAGCTTAAAACATTACATTAGTTTATCCAAACCCAAACTTAAATGGTAATCCAGTAAGTTCTTAAAGAATTTTGGCAATATATTTCAAGCTAAATTCCACATCCAATCCTACAATTTACTAATCCGAAGTAAACATGTTTTTGCCTACAACAAATCCAACAACAATTATTCAGTCCAACCAAGTTCTCCACTTGTGGGTCAACGTATTGACAGTTTAGCCCAAAACAGATGGAAAAGGAGTTGGAGTTTTTTGCTGATTGCAGTAGCCATTTAAAACGGATACTCAACTAACGCAGACACCCTTTAACTCTGCATAAACTTAATAGTATTAGAAAATGGTGAAATATTGATTAAAGATAAATTGATTAATTTTTACTATTTCATAAGTTTTAAAACACTCCAATTAACTAAATAAGCTCCCGATTCATAAATGTCTCGTAGCATAATTTAAATTTATTTTAGCTTGGTACTAGCAGCAGGGGATATCATATTGTGTGTAGTCCCTTACTCAGACATTTATTTTAATATTCTACGTTCTTTGGCGAAAGAGACTCCGATAATGTTACTAATTTGCTAATTCATTTATTAACTGCAAGATTTTTTGTCTTGGTAAACTTATTTATTGAAGCCTCGAGTTGTCATTTAGCTCACTGGATTGACTGTAGTGTAAAAATTATTATTAAATTATTTTACTACTCAAAATTGGTAAGTTTCAGGATTCACAAACCGACTCATAAAACGAAATCAAACTTAGATGCATTCCAAGTATTTGGTTTCAAATATTTCCTTTTGAAATTTGTTTGTTTGATGTTAGTTAAAATGCCTACAAACACTTTGTCCGACACAATAAAATTTGAAGACTTTATTGAAAGTTGCTCGGCACTTTCACAAGTTTTTGTAACTGTTTTAAGACCTTTGCGCTTTTTTGGCTCAGCGCCTATAGTTTTTAAGAAACGGAGATTTCTGAAAAAGCGTAACAAGCACACAGCTTATCGGAATGCCCTGTTCAAGTTTGAATTTAAATGGTTATCATGGCAAACTTTGTATTCATTTATTTTTCAAGTAATATTTGTGTTTGGAACACTATTCATAAACTACAACCTTGTTGGTGGCTATGCCAAAGTTAGCCACTACCTCATTGCATCTACTCATACAGAGGAGGGAAATATTAAAGAATCCGTTACAAATACAACTTTTCAAGGAGAAAATTTTGGAGAAACTATAATGGCTTCATATGCATTTCAGTATTATTCTTGCGGTGCAGCTATAATTCTCACATCATTTTTGACAGCATCAGACCTAGTATTATTGGTAAATAGATGGATGGGTTTTTATGTAGTCAAATTTCATAAAGCTTTTTCATTCTATAATGTTTCCTTTGGATTGATAAAATTAAGTAAAACTTTAAGAACGCGGGTGAAGTGTTTACTATGGATATTTATACCTGGATCAGTCTCGTATTCCTATTTAATAACAAATTGTTTAAAATTTCGTAAAAATCCAAAATGCACGTCAAATGACTATTGGACATCACTGACATCCATGCATGTGGCACCGTTAACCAGAATCACAATAAGTGCCAAGCTGATAATGATAGCTGTAATTACTTTGATAGTCATACAAGCGCAAAATCAAATTAAAGACGCTTTATTAAAGTCAGAAAATTCGCAAAATAAAATCAATTGGAAACAGGTTTATAACCTTGTAATTTTTGTAAGAAAACAGTATAAACTTGGTGAGAGAATTTGTGGACCCATACATCTTGTATTGGCTGCAAGTTTTTTTGCTAGCTCGTTAACCAATTGGATCATTGTTTTGTGGCTATTGAAAGGATACATACCGCTTTCAATGGCGGTGATTTCGCTAGGATATTTTGTGGTAGACATTTTTACCTATTGGATACTTGTTCATATTAATGATAAAGTTTTCGTAATGGAACGAGAAATTCTAAAAGTTATGATAAATATGCGAAAAACTACAAAGCAGTTTCCTGGGCCAATAATAAAACAGATCTTGGATAATTTGAACGTAAGTCAAAAGAATTTATAAGTTTTTATGATGAATGCATTTCCTTTAAATATTAAATTTTATTTTAGTTCGAAATTTTCATAAACTTTGTCACCGTTCGGCCATCTGTTTATACAATTTGTCAGGTTTTGAACTATAATCGAATTCTACAAATTATTGTAAGCATTTCAACAAAGCTAAAAAGCGTCATAAATTATGTAATCGTAAATGTGCTTGATATTAAAAATTCTATTCCTTCTGTATTCCAGATAGTGAATAGCTGTACAACATATGTAATAGCTATACTTCAGCTTGCAGGTGCCCCAAATGTATCAACGCTGACGTAGTCAAGTATATTGTCAAGTGTATATTATAATGATTTGATTGGTAACTCTCAAATGCTTATGCATACCGAAGTTAACTATGATTATCATGCATCATATTGCTTCAGCATAATGTTATATATTTAATAAATACGCAAATTATAGTTTTCATGAGTATCACAATAAAAATAAAAATAAACCATGGTTTATTGTTAAATTGAATAGTCTTTTACGCTTTAGTTAATTTATGTATTAAATTCGATCAGGTGAACCAAGACACGTAAACGAATAAAAACGTAGACTTATTCCAATAATATGGAGTCTATATGTGTGGACATATACTTCTGCTTATTACGTGTTAGTTGAGACCAAAGTTTCATTAATTGAAATTGGTAAGCTTTACCAGTTGAGTTCCAAAAAAATATTAATATCACAGAACTTATACCAACTATTTAATATAATGAAAATTAAATAAATCAACAATGAATACTGAAGTATGTTTCAGGGATTGGTCAAAAAATATATTTCACGCTACTCATTAATTTTTTATGTAGTTACGTTATTGGTTTAAAAAACAGTATGTTGGCCATTAGCATTTTTCTGAATTTATAAAATTGTTCTTTATAACGTAGTGTTTGATGTAATTTACTCAATTCAAAACTATCAATTAGTCAAATCAAATTTATTTTATCAATTGCCCATCCAAATTATCAAAAGCTGAATTATCAAAATAACTGACTAAAATAAAAATAAATTTACACATTGAATTCCCGTTTTATTTCAAACTGGGAAGGACGTGGCTGTCTTTGTTATTTCAAAATTTTCAAAATGAATACAATCAAGCCAGCTGAATTCGTATATTGTTATGTGGGGTATTAAATGTGTGTTGTATCGTTGTATGCAAAAATAAAGGAAGGAAGGAACAAGGAAATTAATGTTGGAGGAAAGAGTCGCAACAGTC